>PVIU01008691.1:0-81353 GCA_004026605.1 Ondatra zibethicus | reverse complement strand
GAGGGATGGGGGTGGGCCTTGGACTTCCAACAGGGCAGGGCACCATGCCCTCTTTCAAGGAAGAAGGGGGAGGGAGGAGGGGTGGGGGGTAGTGGGAGGGGACCGGGAGAAGGGGAAGAAAGGAAAAAAAATTTTTTTTATCTTTAATTATGTTCTTGAATGGAAATAATAAAACAAAACAATGTATGGAAAAAAAAAGAAAAAAAAAGATTGCTTTACTGCCTTGAGATCTTGCATAGCACCTTCTGCTATTATAAAAGGCTAGGCCTGAGAGAGGAGGCTTTCAGGTCAGAGCCAGCCTCTGTCTTCAGCAGTGGGCATTTTCCTTCATCCTCTGAGAGGCAAACGATACTTACAGCAATAACCTAGATATTGTTTCAGGGTCTTTCAAACTCTGTTGGCCAACAACCCCAAAGGAGGAGTCTCATGCCTGGGCCTGGGGCTTTCTTAGTCTTTGATTCTTGTGGAAATCTTGTGCCCAGTAACCCACATATCTTCATTGAATAGATTTCTTGGATCATCCCCTCCCTGATTTCTGCCACCCTTGACTCTTATGGTTCTTGAGTTGCTTTTCTACCTACAAACCTAAGGTTTTAGTCTTATGGATCAACCTTGTAGTTATATATACTGTAAAAATAGATAATATATGTATATATTACATTACATATAATATATTACAGGAAGTATATATATATATATATATATATATATATATATATACTGATCAAGATTATCTCCGCTCAAATCCTCCCTACCTTTCCACCCATCTACCCATCCAACTCCACACTTTTTCTCTCTCTCTTTAGAACATGAACAGGCAAAAAAAAAAAAGCATGAGGAACACTTAAAATGGAACTCACTCTGAAGAGTTGAAGGATAGAGGTAGACAGGGCTCTTCTTTGTCCTTCTCAGGTCAAATTTCTTTGTTAGAGGAGGCTTCTCCTCTGAGTTTTAGGTACCTGTCTGCATCATGAAGTTGACAAGGAGACAGGGTGGAAGGCATCAGAGTGTGGGGGTAAGGGCAGTCACTTCACTACTCTCTAATGTGAAGGGTCCTTATTTCCTCCTCCTTGAATAAGAAAAGTACAATTTCTTTTTGACCTTTGTATAAGTGCTCAGTATTCAAGTCTTCCATAAATAAAATAGTTGTCTGTAAATGCAAGCCAGGAAGTGCAAGAAAGATGGGGTGGGATTCCCAAACCTTGTGCTTCGCTCAGTCCACTTCATGATCTGAATTCTCCTCTAATCTGCCCGCCTGGCTTTTTAGCCTCTCTGATAGCTGCCGCAAGCTATTTGCCCAGGGTCTGCAGTACTTTCAGAGCCGGTGTAGTGCCTCTGACTCAGTTTTTAGTTAAAGAGGGACCCTGGCCCTGTGCATCAGGTTTGATTGCCTTGGGCTGTTTTGAGATCTGCTTGAATTCCCTCCATCAAGCCAGCATACTATCCTTCACAAGTGCCCATCTGCTGACTTGGAAATTTCACAGTATATTTTCCACTTCCATATCTCTTTCAAAACTACTAAACAAGTCTTATAAATGCCCTAAAACTTGACTGCTAAAAATCTTAGCCATTTTGGAAATTTCCATTCATTTTTCCCCCATACCTTAGCCCTGTATTTAGGCAATTTAAGACAGTGTCTACCTTGTTTGAGTGAAAATGATTGACATTAACAGTTTAAGCTCTGTCACTTAGCTATAAAGATAACAAATAGTTCAGGGATTTCTGTGTATTGGTAATGATTTGAGTAAGTGCGGAGAATTTTTCTTTGAAGACTCTTTGGTATGTGGAAACATTTCCATGACTGTGAGATACGAGAAAGAGAATTTTAGACTGTGGAGTTCAGGCTCAGTGCTATCCTAGGTCATGAGGCAGAGTTATAAGACTCTCCCCAACCCGTTTTCTATTGCTCCTCCTGTCATCTGCTTCTTACACTTGTTTCCCAAAGCATAGAAGGTTCACAGAAGGAAATAGCAGGCTTTGGAAGCTTTCTGAAGACTGCTGAGAAGGAAAGAACTGTGGCTGTATAATAGCCAGTCGGTCCAGGAAGATGCCTCACCATACACTCTTCTCCTTACCCAGGGAGCTGATACTCAGGAAGCCAGTTAAAGAAGGTGTTGTTTTTTGTATATTTTGGAGATCAGACCTCTGTCTGATGTAGGTTAGTGAAGATCTTTTCCCATTCTGTAGGCTGTCATTTTGTCTTGTTGACCATGTCCTTTTCTTTACAAAAGATTTTCAGTTTCAGGAGGTCCCATTTATTAATTGTTTCTCTCAGTGTCTGTGCTACTGGGGTTATATTTAAGAAGTAGTCTCCTGTGCCAATGTGTTCAAGTGCCCTCCCCACTTTCTTTTCTGTGAGGTTCAGTGTGGCTGATTTTATGTTTTAATGGCCTTCTCAAAGGCCTGTGCCAGAGCTGGAAGGCACAAAATTGCTCTCTATTTGGGAATATCATGTAAATAGGCATTTCATATATTATATAAGAAAACATAATAGTACCTGTTTTGTTTTATGTGCTTATATTGCTTTTGGTTTCTTTATTTTACATGGCCAAAGTGTTATGTAACCATAGCCAGGCTTGAATTCAACTGTCTGTGTAGCTAAGACTGACCTTGCATTTATATTTCTTCTTCACTACCAGCCAACAGCTGAGAGTCCAGGAGTGTGCTACTAAGCTCAGATTTATTTAGTGTGGGGCATCAAGCCAAGGCTTCATGCATCCTAAGCAACCACTTTACCAACTGAGCCACATTTCTAAATCTTTGAGGTTTTTAAAGAAACAACAAACATTTTTAAAGTGAACTTCACCATGGAGCAGTTTCATCAAGTAGCTACTTCAGCCAAATAACAATAGCCAGGGAAGATTTAGGAGAGAATGGGACAAAACTGAGCAATAAAAACACAACTAGATTCGTCCTTTTTTTTTAAACACAGCATTTGTGTTTCCTTATATTTACCATTTAAGTCACTGACCCCCCCAAGGCTGAGGACTAAGGAGAAATTAGACATTCTAAGACCTTGCCACCCTGTTGGACGGACTCGCAGCCGGTTTGCTAGCAACTTCCTTTCATCAGTTTTTATTGAAAAACCTTTCTAGGTTTTACGATTTTAAATGTTATTTTGAGCAAGCTGGCATCTGCAACCGAAATAGTCAACTTTTCTTGCACTTTAGCAGAAATTGCATGCAGTCAGAAGTTAAAAATATTTTTCACTCCTTGAAAGCAATGTTTTATGGAATTTCTGTCAGGAGGGAGGGAGAAACTACTTAGGAAGTTAAGTGCCTCTCTCCATCCTGGTGGAGGAAAAACAAAGGCAGACCAGAACTGAGGGTCTCATCTTCTGTTGTTTCCATGTCCTCGGAATTCCAGAACTACTTATAGTTCCTACGAAGACTGTCTTATTAATGATATCAACTACAACACATCACAACAGAATACTGAAAGATTGCTGAGATTACTACTGATTGTATTGAGTAACAAAAGACAGAAACAACGATTTTTATGGTATAAGTTTAGTATTTAATGCAGTTGAAATTTCTTCATGAGGTTTTTGTTTGTGGGATTTTTTCTTTTGTTGTTGTTGTTGTTGTTAGTTATTTTGGAGGGGGAGAGAGTACGAGTTGTTCCTTTGCTGTTTGTTTTGTGTTTTGATTTCTTTGATTTTGTTTGTGGTTTTGTTTCTGGTTTTTTGAGACAGGATCTCTCTATACAGCCTTGACTATTCTCGAACTATGTAGAACCAGACTGCCCTTGAGCTCACTGAGATCTGCTACCTGAGTGCTAGACTTAGAGGAGTGTGCCACCATGCCTGACTTCTTCCTGTTTTATAGTTAGAGTAGCTTCGCCATAATCTCTGAGGGATTGGAAAGAAGAGATAAACCCATATGATTTATGATGGGAAAAAAGTCTGACATAGGTTTAAGATTTAGCCAGCATTTTACAGGAGGAGAGACAGTGACTTTTATTGTTTTCCACTAGAATATGCAGAGGAATTCATAGAAAAACAACGGCATGTCACCATAATATAGACTATGTTTAATAATCATCTGAAAAGAAAATTAGATCAGAATTTATTTCAAATAGATTAATGTTACAAAAATTATCAGTAAATTTTCCTAACTTCAGTTCCTTACACTAAATTGATTAACTTTAGATATTATTAAATAATGTTTGAAGCACCAAGTTGAGTTTTCTAGTAACTGGTGTTCGGGGAGTCTGATATGAATATTATTTTCTCATTGAATGTTACATAGCTACTGTAACTTAACACTCATTCTTTGAGTTGACAGATACTAGCTTTAGAGAATCTTGTGCTGTTCTAATGGCTTCCTTTAGAAGGCTGTGGAAGGGATCCTGCAAGGAGCAAATGTATATGTAGTCATGAATGAAAACGAGTAATCCATAAATTATAAGTAGATAAATGCAAATAGTGAATTTTTTGGTGTGCCTAGAAATTAGACTGGGTCTACACACATTTCCCTGATTACTGATAGTCAATAGAAGCAGGAGGAAGAGATTTCATGATGGTGTAACCACTGATACATGGGACATTGCATATGGCCCAGTAATGGACCTTCCCACCCATGGCATTAAATAATCCTAATTGAACTCGATAGGACACACAAACACACACACACACACACACACACACATATGCACACACACGCAGATGTGCACACACACACACACATACACACACAAGAGAAGAAAGTAGAAGAGAGACGTGCTAGGGAAAAGAATTTTAGCAGAAGGAGGGAGCATGAGACAGGATGTTGGGGTGAAAACTCATTATGTACATTTATGAAGCTGTCAAGGAATCAATTAAATAAATAAATAATAAATAGCAAAGGCACAAAAGAAATTACATTGGGCTTAATATTTAAACATGGAAATGTGATAATTCCCTACTGAAGGAAATATAACATTTTGTTATTTAATGAGCATCAGTCTTCCTATTTGTAGGAATATAAAATTAACATGAAATATACTTCAACAAGTGAGGTGCTGCTTCTGTGGGTGCACAACATAGTCTAAGGTGAGAATAGAAATAATGCCAAAAATGTGGTTAGATAAAACACAGTGCATGCATCCTTTACCTAAGTCTCAATTGTTAAATATTTTGCATAAATTTACATTTCCAAACTTTAATTTTTTTCCAAAGACTGACAAGTTAGTGTTTAGCTAGGCATTATTTTATGTCTTCCCTTTTACTTGTGCATTAATTAGTTCTGTTTACCTGTACCTAATTTTTCCTAATTTCACGACAGTTGTTGTTTTCTGTAATTGACAGTGCAATTTACTGCCTGTGTGCGTTCTGGCCCCCAAACAAGAATGGCAAAGCAGAAAGCTCCAGTCTCTTCATTTCAGGCTGTTAAAGGGGAAAAAAGCACTGGTTGTGACTAATTTCCAATTAATTTGCTGTGGTTACAGGGGACAAAACAATTGCACCTCCTAATTAAGATTTAAAATATTCCACGGTGTCATCTTTAGGTGTTTCTGGAATATGTAATTTCCATTTTGGTTCATGGCCTGACAGCTCTATTAATTTAAAAGCCCAGTAATACCTATTAGTATAAAACATGAAAAAATATCATTTATCATTTATTTTAATTTTGCAACTCTGTCATTTTTCTCAGTATGTTTTAAAATGATGATGAAACCATAATGTGCACAATTCGAACTGGATGAAGGGGAAATGGATCACACTACTTAGGAAAGATATTGAAGTACGTTATTAGAGCTTAATTAATGCCAAACTTATTAAATTTGATTGCAGTTCGAGCAAAATATTTTAAAGAATTTTTACTGCCCTATTACAGTTTTTAAAGTTATCCCAAATGCTATGTTTATAATTAGACTTACCTGTCTATAGTTCTTCACCTTAAAATGTTCAGTTTAAATGTTGTGAATAAAACTAAAATGGTCTTTTATTCCTGATTTTGAAAGCATTGTCGGTTTCAATTTTGAAAATTATTTTGCTAAAAATAATAAGCTCTCATATTAAAGCTTTTCAATAAGAATCCCAAAACCATCTGGACACAGAATGTAAAAACATGATACCTAATGAGAAGCGTGCCGCTGTACAGTACCTTATGCACTTAGAGTGTTGCGATGCAAGACCGCAACTGCTAAAGGAGAGAGACCTGCGTGCCGCTAACAGAGTTCAGGACACAGCAGACAGTGCACAGAGACGGGAGAGAGGAATGAAGCATTAGCTTTCAAAACCACCAAAATATGCACACAGACCAAATTCTAGCATCTTCTCTTCGACTGGGTCAGATTAGAAGCGTAGCCTTGCTGATGCGCATCCTTAGACTAGCGCGCAGGACTGAATTCTTTCAGTAATTTAAGATCATCTTCAGGTGGATCACTATGCCTAAGCCTGGCTGTTTTCTCACATTTGCCTGTGCCCGTTTCATTGTTGCTCCATTTGCTTTGACTTCACGGATTAACATTAGAAATTAAGCTAACACAATGTAAGCTTTTTATAAAGAGGTAAGAAACTGTATTGAGACAGTATTCAGGCATCTGCACTGGCCTGCCCCTAGGGTCCTGACAGGATCCATCCCCAGCTGCAGCCACTAAGAGTTCCTCCTGTGCACATTCCCTGAGTTCCCTTTTAAAAGGTGGGTCTTGCCCACCTCCCTTCTTTTTCTCTTTCTCTCCCTTTCTTTCCTTCCTTCCTTCCTTCCCTCCCTCCCTCCCTCCCTTCTTTCCTTTCCTTTCCCTTCCTTCCTTCCTTCCTTCCTTCCTTCCTCCCTTCCTTCCTCCCTTCCTCCCTCCTCCCCCCCGTCTGTCTCTCCAACCACTCTTGTCTCCAGAAACCGGTCTTTTTCCTTTCTCTGCCCGCCGTTTCTGCCCCTTCAATCTAGGCTAACTAGAGTGTGTTTACTCATCAATGCACTAGACACATTGATGATAAGGTCAACTATCATGACATCATTCAACAGACGTTCTGTAACAGCTGGGATGTCAAAATTGTATTACCTCGAAGAGCCTTAACACTAAAGGCTGAGATTTTCTGGTCATTCCCATCATGGGCTAGGGCATGACTGAGTTTAGGAACTGGAAACTGTTGGTTAAAAAAAATGCTTTTAATAATCAGCCAGTTCCCCACAGTTGTATATTTCTCGTATTCCTTTGTGCATAAGGTGAACTAGCACGTGATAGGGGTACCCCAGGCACCAGAGTGAAAGCAGGTAACCATACTATGCAGTGTCTCAGTGACATCTAAAGAATTTGGACATTTTTATCCTTGAAAAGCTGTCAAAATGTGTTTTTCACTAGAAAACAAATGATTACATTAAAAGTATTAATAAATTGCTACTGAAAATAATAGCTACTATTAGTTAATCATGTAGACAACATCTATAGCATCATATGTTACTTGCTGGTTATCTTCGAGCTTCCTTTGACCAGAATCCAAAAACTGGTTGGATCCAGTGACCAAGGCAAGATCAAACCTTTGCTTTATGTCTTTGAGTCCATGTTGGTTGATTGGTTTGTTTGCTTGCTTTTCTTAGGCTTTATTAGATGATAAGAACCAAACAGTAAATTTGAGATGAAGTATAATTCATGAGAAGTGAATTGTGAATGTATTTTTATTACAGTCAGGAGAGGGAAGTTTTCTGTGTTATTTTTTTTCTATCCTGTTGTTGGTAGTGTTTTCTCATAAGACTAAGGATTTGAAGATTCCTGGAATAAACCTGTCAATATAATTCTCACTAGTGACACTGGAATAATAAAAGTGCTATAAAAATGTCTTTGACCTTCCTGGAAATCAATTAAAGCTATAAAATATTTTTGAATGATGAATGAAATTTATAGTGTAAAAGAGATTTCAAATCCAGGTGTGTAACTCTTTCTCCTTAAGCTCATTGTCATCAGAAAAACAGTGTTTCTTTTTCCATATGGATTTAAAATTCCTGTGAATTACATTAGAAAGGAAGACCCTCAACTTCATTTTTGAGAAATTTTGTTTTAAATTTTTGCACTGACGTCTTTGAATGTGATGCTATTAAAGAGAACATTAAATTTGGAAATTGTCATCATTCCAGAAAATGAAAGCATGAGGAAGCTGGGGAGATATTTTAGGAAGTTGTTGTCTCATTGCTTTGTCTCTCCTGCCCTCTGTTGTCTGTCTGTCTGTCTTCTCATTTTTGGCATCTGTGGTCCTGAAAATTTTACAGGCACTTTCCCCACCTCTGTCATGTGGCTTTGTTGCATGCTTGGATTCAAAACAGTTTCCATTGTTGGAAGGACACAATCTTATTTCAAAATCAAACTAGGTAACATTTAATGTGTCAGATAATTGAGAAATTAAGCTTTCCCAACAGATATTTTATGTTATTTTCTTTGGTCTGGACACTCCATTCATTTCTAAGGCAGAGGAATAAACTCAGTGATAATAAATTCCTAAAGAGATGAGAGAAACGTTTGGCTAGGCTTGGTGAGAATATTTATAAAGGAAACTGCTCTCTGCTGAGCTGCGTCTTAAGAACCATGGTGTTATTAAGCTTAACCTAGTAGAGAGTCATGAGCATCAATTAAGGGCGTTATTCATTGAAACCAAGCATAATCAATGGGTATATTATCAAACTTGAGAACTGCTAGCATACATCCCAATTGAAAATTTTTCACTGAAGAAATTCTGAATGGTGGCACTTAGTACAGCAAAGATAAACCACTAAAAACTATTTTCGTCATACAACTATTGATCATTTTATACAACATAGTTTTAAATTAAAAAGGTTTCTCTTTGTAATTCGTAGTTTAGCATTTTTTTCAATATAGAACTTAATTGCATCAAAGGTCACCAAATTATGCCTATGTTTTATACAGCTGCCTATAAGAATGGTTCTCACATCTTTAAATGGTAAGGGAAAAAAATCAAAAAGAGTAATGTTTCATAATGTGAAATTTTTATGAAATTTAAATTTTAGTTTTCCATAAATAAATTTTATTGGAGCAGTCATACTCATTGATTTTCACATAGTCCAAAAACGACGCTGAGCTACAGCAGCAGTGTGGAGTGGAACAGATGAAGACCACAGTGCTCACAAAGCCAAAAGCACCATGTAGCCCTTCACAGAAACATTTGTGGACATTTGCCGGCCTCACCATTGTGTGGACATCTGCTTAGACATCCTGCAACACACAGCTCTCAAGCAGAGTTTAAATATTTCGAATTAAGTTAAACATTTTACTAGCTTACATACATTATACACGGACCATTGTAACAAATTCAAGCATGCAAGCCCTTCAAGCACATGTGCTTTGGAAGTCATGTACGATGTAGCAAATAAGGACTAGCCCACACTGACGGCAGATTAGAACAGGATCACACTTCCTTTTAGTATTTACTCCTTCTTCTCTTGTGTATTGTAGTTATGTCTTTCACAGGATGGCATTCTCTTGCTTCAATCTGAAATGCCAATACTAACCTGTTAAAAAAATCATATATCTACATTTCACACTCGCTATGTTGTCAGGAATCCATTCTCACATTATTATGAGTACATTAAATTTGCATATTCCTTCTGAACTCCATACCCACAAATCCAAAGACGTTGGGCCTCTCCTTCAGAGTGTCATACTCAACACTGACATTACCAACTTCCCAGCTGTCACCGATGCCACAAGTACCTTTCTTTCTATAATGTCACACATAGCAATTCAAGGTTACAGGCATAGAAGACTTAAAAGCATTGTCCTTTTCCAAAGCCCAGCACAACCAAACCACCATGTAGCATAGGCTATGCCTCCTCCTCATCTGTTGACTCTGCCCTGCCAAGTTCAGTTTGGCACTCCCATAACTAAAGTCTACTTTACTTCTTGAATGGAACTTGCCCTGCCTTCTGATTGTCTTGCCTCAAGTCTGCTAGCCAATCCTTAACTATGTTGATGAGAATGAAATGCAGATTTCACCGTGACAAATTGTTTCCTGACAGTATCTCTGCAGCCGGATGAACAACACACACACAACACTCTGCTGTCGCCCGTTTACGATTGTCGTCAGAAAGGAGGAGCTTTCCAGGACTGGAGCTGGTAGAAAGGGAAAGGGGGACAGTTAGTAAAGTGAAATCAGGGAGGATCAGTCCTCAAACTCTGCTCTTGATCTTAGAAATAAATGCATTATTCAGATTACAGAAACCAAGTTTATTTGGCCTTTAACATAAGAATGTTGATACATCCATCTTAGAATGAATGGGAGAATAAAATCAGATAAAGGAAATAGTAAAATCACAGAAAGAATTAGTCTTCTCAAAGTAGGTATGCTAATCAGCTTTCTTTCCATTTGATAAAATACTCAAGAGAAATAATACATAGAGAGAAAAGGTTTGCAGCTTCAGAAGCCATAGCCCAAAGTTCCATGGTCCAGTTGTTGGGTCTGTGATGGTACAGGACACCATTTCAATATCAGCTTAAGAGCACACCCTCAATGACCTAGGCCCTCCTACAAGACCCCACCTCCAAAAGTTCCACAGCATCCCAACATCACCACATGTTACTGAGCAAACGTTTAATGCCTTTTAAGTTGTTCAAGACTGAACCTATAGCAATCTGAGAGTTCCTTTAAGAAATGAAGCCTGTCTCTCTTCCAGTCTTATCAGGATGCTTTAAGAATTTAGATAAGTAGATAAAAGAGACATATGTGGATCTAAATAGGAAGTAAAAAAAGACAAGATCTCCTGAATAAATTGGCGATTGTATGGATCATGGGGGAGAATAGAAGGGGAGGAGGAAGTGAGGAAAGTGGAGAAAAGCACGTAGCACAATAAAAAACCGTAAAAAAAAAATTAGGTAAACAGATATGCCTCAAGGTAAAGTGTGTTGAGTAGCCTGTGTTCAGGCTATAAAAACAAGGTAAATTCTACCTTTCATAATAATGGTAGGTGGAAATATTTGATGCTGGGTGGCAGGAAACCAGGTAAATACTTAATAAAGACCTGAGCCAAATGATATTTGGAGATAAATTTAAAACAGAACACTCCTGTCTGTTCTCTATTATTGTACTTGGGTAGCAGTAAATTTTTGAAGAAAGCGCTAATGCCTAAGGTGAAGAGACCTCGTTCACCTTCTGCTCTGAACACAGGAACGTATAAAGTCCTTATTCTATCACTTTTATGAAATAATACTTCAAGTCTCTACTTTTTCATAACACTTATGTTTGTTTGCATATGAATAACTTTAAATTGAGGTCAACTCAAAGAGGTGAATGAACCAAGCAGCATTCAACAGCATTGTGCAAAGCACTACACAGAAAACCTGCCGTAATAACTCTCAGTAAATCTTTATGCATTTTAGCTAATGTGTTGTAAAAATTTTACTTGCCATGTAGAAACTATGTATGTATGTGCTGCTATTCTTAATTTATGACTCATTTATGTGAGGACTTATCAAGTTCTGGGCTGGCAATATCTTATAATATTTGTGGGGGGTTGTCTGGGAACCCTGACCAATAATAAAAAGAAATAACCCATTTCTGGTACTGTGGCATTCATTTGCTAGCATGTGGTATTCAGTAGGGATGTTATTCCCAGATATAGAGTAACTGCATTTTAACTTTTCCCCTCTCCATTTCCCACTCGGTCTCCTCCCACCTCCAAGTTTCCATATGGAATTTTCTATTTCTTTTTGGTATTTGAGACTGGTTCTAGCAGGCTCTCTTCCTGTCTCAGCCTCCTGAGGTCTGGAATTACAGGCATTTTCTACCACCACCATCATACTCAAATCAGTGGAAATGGCTTTCTTTTTGTTTGTTGGTAAGTTGGTTTGTTGGTTGCTTTGGTTTGGTTTGGCTTTTGCTTTTCTATTTGAGACTGAATCTAGCCATATTCCTTCTGCCTCAGCCTCCTAGGTGTGACTATTATAGGCATGTACTATACCCAGCTCAGTAGAAATGTCTTTCTTCTCCCACCATAGTTTTCTAGAAGAGTAGAAGAATGCCTCTCCACCGAGGACAGTATTTATCACCTTACAATTTTATAGTAACGCTTTTCTGCCTTCATGCACCTACATCCTTAATGGGATGCTTTTGACTTCAGCTAAGTACAAAGACATATAATTATCCAAAGAGATGCTATATACAAACAGCTTGGATGTATTTCAAGTAGTTTGTGAGCACAAGTTTTTTCCTTATTACATACTCTGGCCAAAAGGAAAGGAAAACCAATTGTTTCTCATTTTGTTTTTATAGAAATAAATTTATATTTTTATAATAAAATATGTACATTGGCCATAAGAAACGTCGAACAACCAAGAAAACAGGTTATAGATAATTGAAGAAACAAGACTGGCTAATGTATTTCTTCCAAACTAAAACAAAAGCTGAGCATTATGTCCTTATGATATCATAAGCACTGAGTGAGATATTATGCTAATTTTAATGGAATAAAAAGTATTTATTTTTAAATGATGTCCAGTATACAAGTATTATAGATATTCATCATGTGAACTGTTGGCTGTATTTCATTCTAAACTGATGCTAAATTTATGTGGCTAGAAAGATTTCTTTTTTAAATCTTAGCAATATTGCTAATTATCTCATTTTCCAAAATGACTTAATCCTGTTATAACTGATAATAGATGTACAACAAGAACTACAAATACAAAATTTATGTTTTTATTTTGTTTACTATCTTTATTTTTGTTTGAAGGTAGAGTCATCATGTAAGTAATGTATGATAACTCCTTCCTTAGGTGCTCATATGAAAATAACATTTTTCTCTGGGTGGTGGTGGCACACGCCTTTAATCCCAGCACTTGGGAGGCAGAGGCAGGCAGATCTCTATGAATTAGAGGCCAGCCTAGTCTACAAAAGCTAGTTCCAGGAGGCTCCAAAACTACAGAGAAACCCTGTCTCAAAAAAAAAAAACAAGAAAAAAGAAAATAACATTTTTCATAAAATTATTCAACATCAGAACAGAAAAACAGTCCTTTTGTGCTTAGCTTCCTGTTTCAGCACTTATAATGTTATTGTCCATGCTTCTTAATTTTTCTTTCTTAGGGCATTATAATTTCACGGCAACAATGGTTTTATATTGTATTTACTCTAATTTATGGGTGCAATGTCTGAAGTAAAGTAAAAGTAAAATGATTTCTACTAAGTGAATAAATGAATAATGGAGCCCTACGAAATCTCATCAAAAGGATTCAGAGTAAAAAAATCAATTGTTTTGTGGCTGAACCAGTAAGCAATCAGTCAGTGATGGTAGGGGAGTGTCTTGCTAACAAGAGAGCCAATGGTAATTCAGTCCCCCAGCGGAGAAGAAGCTCTCTTTAGTGGTGGAGCTCCTGGTGAGTTGTCTGTGCTCCAGAACTTAGCGTAACACCTACATCTTCCTATGTGGCCCTTGGTAAACCACTAGGTCACATAACAACAAGGAGACAGGACAACCGGAAGAGGACTTGCTGAAGGAAAAGTCAATTGGCCAGACGAAAATAAGAGATGGATGCATTCATTAAACTGTCAAAAAATCAATTAATAGATAAGAACAAAAATAAATCAATTTCTTAAGATCCACTGTGATAAGTTGTTAAAATAATGACATCATGACATTTGCAGGCAAATCGAAGGAACTAGAATAATCATCTTGAGAGAGGTAACCCAGACCCAGAAAGACAAGCATGTACGTGCTCACTCATGTGGGCATTAGTTGTAAAATAAAGGATAACCATGATACAAGCCATAGACTCAGAGAGGCTAGGTAACATGGAAGCCTCAAAAACAATACTGGGATCTCCCTGGGAAGGAGAAATAGAAGAGATTTTGTGAGTGAACTGAGTGTGGGTAGGGATGGGAACTAGCGATCAGGTTGGGAGGAGCAAACTAGGGCGGAGAGTACTGAAAGGACCTACTGGAAGGGGAAGGGCATCTCAGGGTCAGGTAAAAACCTGGCTAACAAGAGAATCTTCCAGAAATCTACAAGGATGGTCCCAGCTATAGCCTGAAGTGACCATCTCCTGTGACCTGGAAAGACTTCAAGTGGAGGGAGTGAGAAATCAACCCTGCCACACAACATTCGACCTACAATCTGTCCTGCTTATGGGAAGTGCTGGGGTAGGGGAGGTCTAGAGATTGAAGGAGTGACTTACCAATGGCCTGTCCAGCCTAAAACCCAGTGCCACCCCTGACATGGCCTGGAGCACAGGTCTCATAGGCTGGGTGATCCAGAGACCTACTCTTTTTTTTTTTTGATTTGTCATTATTTTTTATTTAAGAACCTGAGATGTCTATTTAATTCTCAGGAATAAAATTTCTTTTTTTTTGAATTACTTATTCTTTTTTTTTCCATACATTGTTTTGTTTTATTTTTTCCATTCAAAAACATAATTAAAGAAATAAAATTTTTACCTTTCTTCCCATTCTCCCGGTCCCCTCCCACTACCTCCCCACCCCTCCTCCCTCCCCCTTCTTCTTTGAAAGAGGGCATGGTGCCCTGCCTTGGACTTCCAACAGAGACCTACTCTTTTACTGGCTTTTGGGACCCTAATCTTCATTCTGGGTCACCTCACCCAGCCTTAATACACGGGGAGGTACTTAGTCATACTGCAATTTGATATGCCATGTATTGTCATGTATTGCCATGTATGCCATGTATTGTTATGTATTGCCATGTATGCCATGTATGCCATGTATTGTCATGTATTATCATGTATTGCCATGTATGCCATGTTGATATTCATGGGAGACCTCCCTATCGTAAACAGAAATGGAGGCGGAATGGATTGGTGGGTGTGAACAGAGGGGAGGTAGGGGGCCAGGGAGAAGAGGGAGGAAAGGGAAATGGTGGCCGGGATGTAAAAGAGATAGATAGAATGATTGACAGATAGATAGATAGATAGATAGATAGATAGATAGATAGATAGATAGATAGATAGATAGATACATACATACATACATACATACATACATACATACATGACTAAGGACAACAAATTTTAAAAAAATGATTCAGTGTGGTAGAAACCTGAAATAGGGAAAGTTTGGTAGAGATCATTTGTAATCTACATATGTAGTGGGAATATTGACATATGAATTGACGACAATCAGTTTCTCACTTCATAACAAACGACAAAAATAAGATAGGGTCAGCATCCAGAGAGTTTGGGCCTTGCTTAGTCCATTGGCCTTAACAAATACTATAATTAAAATAGTTGTATTTTTCCAGCAAAGTCTGCTTCCAACATGTTTAAGTTTTTTGTTCATTCAGTTTTTTAAGTATCTTTCTAGAATGTGAATTTTCATTTCCCAAAAGTCCTAATGCTGATTTAATGATGTGATTCCCATGACAAACATCTATTTTCTTTGCTTCACTGCTATTAGTGAATGACAAGTTAAGGAGATTTATTTTAACCTGAAAATGTCAGGTATGCACTTTCAGAGATATATTTTTTCAGCTTTTAATGAGGTGCTGTTTCTTTTTGAAAGGAATACTCATCTCTGGTGCGGATGCTGCACAGGTGACAACTGATATTTAATAAGTGATGGCTCTTGTATTAGTTGCAGTTCGCTAAAGAAAATGTCTCAGATTGCTTTTGAAAAACTCGTAGCGTCAGTAGCCCAAAGGCAAGATGTGACCTTTTTATTACATAATGAGAATCATTTATTATCTTACAATGTATCTTAAAGTCACAGACAAAATGCCACTTTGATAATTGCTTTCAATTAGCTTTGAGCATAGCATATATTCATAAAATGTCTTCTCTAATTTAGAGTTGAATTAGAGAAAATTGCAGACATAATCTACTTTAAGGTTGTCTCATTTAAGGTGATTCGTAGTTTCATATCACAGAAATCAACATGAGTCGCTTTAGAACAGTGCCTCTGAGTGTCTGTGGCTTCTCGGCGTCTGATTCTATTGTATTACCAATTAATTAACAAATTAGAAAGATCATTTCTGACCTTTCATGCATGTTAACTTTTGACTTTCATTTCTAATGATTGTTTGGAAATGAAGCCTTGCAGCTCGTGTTGAAAGAGAGAAACAATCTGATTAAAAAGATAAATAAGGTTTGCCTAACGTTAAGCAGCTCCTATTGCTGGGCCATGGTCGGGACTCTGGATGCAGTAATGGTGTATCTTTTCCTGTTTCAATAATATGTGACTAATGTTCAAGAAACGACACTGGGTAATCACAGAGTCTGAAGCAAAAGTTCTGGAAGACTGAAGTAGGACATGTGAGGTTAGATGTAAGACCATATTGAAATCGTGACTTCAGCTAATTTTTACTTTGGGTTAGCATTTGGATATCACTGAAATGTATATCCTAGTCTTCCTTAAAATATCTTTGAAATCTTGAAACTCTGAAATTGAGTTTTAACCTTGTGTTATTTTTGTTACTCATGAAGTATAGCTGCAGAGTTCCCCAGAACTTGGCATTTTGTCCTCATAACACTCTTCCTCTGTCTTCCTCTTTCCTAGATAAGAATTACACACAAGAACCAAGCCCCAATGCTGATGGGCCCTCCCCCCAAAACTGGGTTGTTCTGCTCAATCATCAAAAGAAGAAGAAACCGAAGTAAGGAGTAACCCTCAATCAAGAGAAATTTAAATAGTACAGGCCATGAAACACTTTGAACCATTTCAAGTCTCCTGCTCTGACCATGGAATTAACAGTTTCTGTTGAGTTGATGTAAAATTTGGCTATTAGAAAAATTATTGTCTCTGTTTTTATAGGCATCTTTGCATGAACAAGTGGGAGTTTATATGATGTGAGACCGCATACTTTAGTTGCATGCATTCCCATAGGTTTTTCTGTCTCCTACTCACATCTTAGTCCCTTCCCATTTACAAACTGTGAGGGAAAACCTGTGAGAGAGCAAAGAAATATGATGGAAAATAATGACTCTTGATGTAATTGCTGTTGTTGGCAAGCACTAATACGTAAGGCTGCAATGATCCAAAATGCAAAACTGCCATCCCTTGCCCTGCTATAATTAGTGTATCCATGGTATTAGACTTGTGACTCAAGGAGAAGCTTAAATCAGAGATTTTATTAAGTAGTTGCTATGATACCATGCTGCATCTAAATACTCATTCTTCAACATCTTTACTCTTCTGAATGGATGTTAAAATATCAGGCATAAGATTTTTGATGTACTAAAAAATACAGAATGGGTTTTTTGTTTAGCTTTGTTTTTAATTCCAATAAAATGAGTGAAAATACATTACTGGCAGTAACTGTGATAATATAAAAAGCCTTAGTCATTTCTGCATGAGAATCTAGACACAGACATATAATCACACTAAGTAGCCAAATAGATGTTTTAAACTATGTGCCTAATGAATCTGTTTCCCACCAAAGAATCAGAAAATAGTAGTTCTTATGAGTTTGTGAAAAGCAAAATGTTGGAAGAGAGTGAGTTACCCACTTGTTGTATTTAAAATGCTCACCATTCAAAAACAGTAAATTGTATAACATGAACAAAGCTCAATAGCCAATTTCATGGCTATTTGGTCCCCCTGCCATATACGACTCTAATTTTTAATGGGTCTGCTAAGTATACTTCAAGAAGGTAAATGACTGCATCAGTTCCCTTCTAGGGTAAATTGGTACCTGCAATGATGTTGAGCTCATGGAAGCAAATCATGCATGCAATTAGCCTCTTACTACTTAGTCACTCCAATCGCATTTCTATGACATTTCAAATGTTGGAAATAATGGCCTAGATCACTCTTTAATGTGTTCATGGCATGGTTTGGGTCTCTGGTTGTTTAAAAAATTGTGGAACTATTACTTTCCATAGTGTTTATTTGAGGCTCTCCTAAGAAATGAAATACTTCTGACAGCCTCAGTGTAGTTCAGTCACACTGACCTGTGTCTCATCACTGCACGTTTATGTTTTCAAACACACCATCAGGGAAACGTGTGCTTGAAATGCATGATTTATCAGCTTTCCTCTCTGCTCTGCATTAAAGTGCTACTGATTTATCAGTTCTATTTTTCTATTGATTCATTCATCTTTGAATAACAAATAACAGTTAGTGATTCTGTTGAACATAACCCTGTGCATGGATTTATTGATTTCAAGTGAAATTGCTGTAATTTTAGTTCTTCGGTTTGAAAACTCAAGTGAATGCTGTTGTATCAAATAGCTGCTCTCAAGCAATGTTCTGTAATGGAAGATTGTGTATAAAGTGTATTCCTTTAGTATTCCAGGAACATTGGATGCTAAATACCAATCAACAATAACTTTAATTGCTTTAAAAATAAAAGCTTTTGAATAGAATGCAGACATAATTTAGCTTTCCCAGGAAAATGATGATTAAAATTACAAATTCAGTACAGCAATCAGTTGTCCTAGCATAGTAATAATAAAATAGTTATTCAGCAGAACAGTAATCTAAACCAAAAGAATGCTCAAAACAACCACAAAGGCATCGCTGCCGTAATGTCACATAACTCACCCATGCTGCTGTGCATCTATGATTACAGGGAACAAACACTCTACACAGATTGTTGAGTTTTTCTATAAATGGGCAAGCAGACCTTGTGCCAAAATCTTATTCTGAATCCACAGAATAATTTCTGCTCAGGAGAACACTTGGGCAGCAGAAGTTTCTCAATCATTTGCACCATCTTTGCACTGGGAAACGACTGCAGAAAATTGTAAGAACTGGCCTGTATGATTTGGGGATCTGAAAGAGTGGGCTCTGCCGCGCTTCAGCCTAGCGGTGTGGCAACAGCCTGTGCTAACAGGCACTACATTTCAGTGCATTGGATTCATGGGTAACACTGATCAATCTTCAAAAATGAATCAAATTTGGCTTTTCTAAACTCATTTATTTTTTTTTTAGATAAATGACATGCTTGCCCTTGGAGTACACTACTCCTGGGGTTTGGAAAGTAGTTTTTTAAAATCTACTTTGATGATTTTGAAATAAGAGAAGATATTCTCTTCTTTTTTATGACAGCTTCATGAGAAGAATATATATTTTAGGGAAAATTCTAAATGGAAAGTTCTATGGCATATTAAAATAATGAATAATGATTGTTAGCTTTACAAAATGGAAACTTTTTTTCCAGGCGCGTGGGTGTTGGAGGTGTTGAGTCAACCTCTTTTAACTATAGTAGGCATAGTAGTGATAAGGTTTTAAGTGGGGTGGTGTGAAAACGAATACTGCACTAACTTACAAGGGTCAGAGGATCTCAGGAATGGAGCTTCATACCCTGCTTAACACTGCCATATACTAAGTTGTTAATGAAAGAAGACAGATCCTAGCATTAACCTAGAAATGCACTCTTTCAGGAAACAGGAAGGGTGCTACCTATATGGAACCAGAATTTCAAAGGTTGTATGTGTATTTTCTCACTTCCTACCATGTGCGTATCATATGAAATTGATGTGAAAAGTGATAATCAGGTTTTTGTAATAGAGGGAAAATCTTTTTATTTTGAATGGGCTATGCGATTGTGTTCATTCTAATATAATCAATTAGGTATTCAGTCTAAGACAGTCTCCAGAAGGCAAACATGTAAAATAGTGAGATCTAAGGAGTCATATACACATACCCCAGTTTGTTCAATTGTCTGCTTTCAGGGACAGGGGCATGTACAGTTTTCAGGGCAGAATCTATTTGAGTCTGACACTGTCTATGCTACTCAAACAACACAAGACTTTTTGATGGTTCCTTTCCTTTCTCTGCTAGTGTTAGTTGGTTTTCTGTTGGTTCTGAAAAGATAAGTGCAGTTTATGGTACAAATAACCCTTGAGAATTAATCAATGCATAACTTATATTCCACATTAAAAGATAAAGCCCTTGTAAAGTATATCAAGGCTGTGAAATTTAATAAAAAATGAATAAATAAATCTCAGAAAAGTCTTCATTCTGTGAAAGACAGAAATCACACCCTTAAACCAGCCAATTGAATTGCATTGTGTTTGAAAATTTGAGTAAATTCTCATTTGAACCTTTCTATATATTCTTATAGTGTCTAAAACATAGGGTTTGTCTAATTGAAGTATCTTAATTATTTTCTCAGAAAATGTTATGTACAAATCTTGGTTTTTGAAATAAAAGTGTTAACCATTCATTTGTGTATCATTCATTCTGCACCAGATGTTCCCCTTCATTTGAAATATCCGTGAGAACATTCTCGTTCGCTTTCCATTAGAGGACCTGGATCAACAGCCCTGCCTTTGTCAGGAGCAAGACCTTTGTACCTAGGGATCCAATTATGTGGTGTCTTACTGAAGGTTTTTATTGCTCTAGGAGACATCATGACCACAGCAACTCCTATAAAGTAAACATTTAATTGAAGTGGTTTGCTTACAGTTTCCGAGGTTCGGTTCTCTACCATCATGATGGGGAGCAAGTTTGCATGAAGGTAGACACGGTGCTGGAGCTGAGAGTGTTACATCTTGAAGGCAACCAGAAGTTAACTGAAACACTCAGTGATATCCTGAGCATAGGAAACCTCAAAACCCACCCCCACAGTGACACACTTTCCCCAACAAGGCCATACCCACTTCAACAAAGTCATACTTCCTAATAGTAACACTCCCTATGAGATTATGGGGGGAAATTACATTTAAACTACCACATTGTACTCCCTGTTCCCCATAAGCTTTTAACAATATCTTAACATAAAATTTATTTAGTGAAAATTCAAAAGTCCCCTAGTCTATCACAGTCTCAACAATGTGTTAAAGTCCAAAGTACAAATTATTTTCTGAGATTCATACAACCTGTTAACTGTAATCACCTGTAAAAATCAAAATCAAAAAGCAGCTCATATACTTCCAACACAGGATATATATTGCCATTTCAAAGTTCAGGGAAGGGAGAATAGCGAGGAAATACTGGACCGAAAAGAGACCCTAAGGCAGCTGACCAAACCCCAACCTGTGCATCTCTACGTCTGATGTCAAAACACTCTTCAGGTCTCCAACACTGTTTATCTTTGTTGTCTGCAACACACTTATTTCTCTTGGGCTGATTCCACTCCTTCTTATCAGCTCTCCTTGGCAGGTACCCTAGGACTCGGGCACCTCTAACATCTTGGGCTCTCCTGGGTGATCTGGGCCTCAATTTCACAGATCTATGTAATGGGCCCTCTACTGTACCTCGGCTCGGGGCACTCTAGACACACGCCTGATCTCAGTAGGTTCCTTTAGGAGCAGAGGCAAAGTTCATAACCTGTTTCTTCCATCCTTATCTCTAAAGCCAGAACCACATGGCTGAAGCTGCCTAGTTTTTTTCTACTTACTGAGGCTGGAGCCTATAAGAACTTCAATAGATTTCTGTCCTTCATTACATAAACTTGTCTGTTCTGAAACTGAACCTCTAGACCAGGCTAGCCTCAAACTCAGATATCTACCATCCTCTGCCTTTTTAATGCTTGGATTAATGCTGTGCCCCACCTCACCCAGCTCTTAGTTTTTCTTTAGTTCCTTTTCACTAGTTGGAAATTTAGCTAACTGGGATCTTGCCCTGAGTTCACCACTCCCTATATTCCATGTCTTAATCCACTTATCTGCTTGAACACAGGACTTATTTCCATTCCAATTCTTGGTCCTCATTTTCTCCTCAAAACTTACATTTTATAATTTACCCGGCTTACCTTGCTCATTGTCATTATAAGTCTTTATAAGTATGAACACCAGTAACCACATGACAGTCTATCCTGGGCTGTTTTGAGATTTCCTCTGCCATTGGAATTAATCCAAAACTCTTTACTTTTAGCCTCAGACAGATTCTTTGGACAAGGGCAAAAGGAAGCCAAGTTCTTCACCAAAATATCACAAGAACAATCTCTAGGAAACATCCTAAAATTCTTCTCTGAAACATCTTGGATGAGCACCCCATAGTTGATGAAATCACACTCAGCACCCCTGGCTTCTATGCTCTTACTAGTATGTCCCGCTAAACAGCACTTAAAATGTTCAACTAATTCATAGTCCCAAAGTTCATATTACTACTAATGAAAACATGGTCAGGCCTACCATAGCAATACCCCAGTCCCTTTTACAAATTTCTGTCTTAGTTGAGGTTTTTAATGCTGTGAAGAGACACCATGACCATAGCAACTCTTATAGAGGAAACATCTAATTGAAGTGGCTCACTTACAGTTTCAGAGGTTCTGTCCATTATCATCACGATGAGAATTGTGGCATGCAGGCTGATGTGGTGCTGTAGCTGAGATTCCTATATCTTGCAGGCAATAGGAAGCCAACTGAGACCCTAGGCAGTATCCTGAGCATAGGAAACTTCTAATCCTTCCCCCACAGTGACCCACTACCTCTGACTAGGCCATACCAACTCCCACAAAGCTATACATTCTAATAGTGTTACTCTCTATGAGATTATGGTAACCAATTGCATTCAAATTACCATAATTTGTGATTCTTTTTGCCTAAACTGTTTCTGTAATTGTATAGTATTTTCACAGATCCCAGAAAAGCCACAAGATGGAAGAGAGATTGCAAAAAATTTGAATTTCAAGATGAAATTAATTTCTAAATTTATTATATAACAGGCCCTTAGCTACCACTGTGCATTGGCTGATGAAAATATTTTTCATAGGGTCTGCAACTATCTCAATGACCCATTCTTTTCCTTAAATATTTACAACTGCTAGAAGAGCTAACTATTTTAATGACTACCTTACATGATTAAATTCTGCAAAATAAGTATGTTTTATTTCTAAGGAAAATGGTGGCTCTGTAGAGACATTCGAGATGACCTCAAGAAAACGTAAATCTGCAAAGGACATTTTTGAAGATCTAGAATTTTACAAAAAGAAATAAATATAATTAAGAAGATTCATAGTAAAAGGATATGAGCACAAAGGACAAAAGTAAAGAAATCAAGTCTCATATGCTTTGCTATCATGATTCATTAACCTAAGAGAACTGAGAGTTGCAGAATGTGAAATGTGTTTTCAGATTATAGGTGTCATGGGAAGATGAGGCAAGAGAAGATGCAGAGGAGAGAGAGGCAAGCAAACAAGTAAAAATTAGAAAAAATAAAAGCAGTAATTCTTAAATGTTTGGATTTTAAGATCCTCGAAGCAATATGTGGCAGCTCTTCCGTGTTTCCAGAAAGGTGTGTTATGATGATATTTATACATTTTTATATAACTTCTTTAATGTTTTAAGGTCTAGAATATTGAAACAATTATTCATTTTAGCTGTCAAATGTGTTGATGCTATGTATATAAAAGTTAAGAAGTAAGAATACAAAGAAAATTAAAGTAAATATCTATAATAGACTAAGTGTCAAATGACACGTAGTGGCTGAGTCACTTGTCTGAAAGGCATTCTTTCATTGTAAACACTTATTACCTGCATAGCTGATCTTAGAAAACAAACCTGATTAAAGCCCATCTGCACTGTTACTAATAGTCCATAAATTATTAAGCTCCATAAGCCTGTCACTTCCTATATGCTGCACATCAAAGATCTGTTCGAGTCAGTCCTCCAAACTAGCTATCCTGCCATGAGTATTATAAAGAGTATTCCTAGTTGCTAAGGGACACTCATGCAGACCTGGTAGGACCTGACAAGTAATATGTTCCATGGCCCTCACACTGAAACCTTCCTCCTTGCCCGGAGAAGACACCAGTGCAAGAGTCTTTGCACCTCACCTAGTGTCCAACGCTTCTTCAGAGAGCTGCCCTCTCAAAGGCTGTGATGGGAACCCCAAGGTCCATGCTCTTCTTGGACTTTAGGCTGAGTAACAAGAGACAAGCTAGAAAAGCAGGTGAGTGGGAGAAGTGGGAGACCACTGTGGCATATGTTACTGCATACCACACAAAAAAACTACAGAAGACAGAGAAGCCTAGGAAGTAGCATAAACTCAAGGCAAGGCTTTCCCAGTACAGTGCATTGACTAAGCCCAACATAGGCAGTTGGGATTATTAAACTCACCAAAACCCTACACACTGCAGGAATCAACAATGCAAATTTTATTTCAAAAAAAGTAAACTCTGATGTTTATGTGGTACCTGTTCAGTCTCTGGCATAATTTCCCACCTAAGTAAACTCGCTTAAATGTTTTCCACAATTAGCAGCACCATCCCCATCTCCACATTAGAAAACAGAGGCACAGACATCTTCAAAGTTTATGAGACAGTCAGGAATGAGCCCAGAGATGTGATCATGTATCCACTTCCTAAACATCATTCCACCCTGCCTCTCACCAAGCCTGAAAGATTAGTTCAATTTCAATTAGTTAAATACATCATGAGTATAAGTAATTTTTTTATTTTTTATGTGTTTATATGCAAGTGTGCACACAAACACATGAGTGTGCATGTGAAAGTCAGAAGACAGCTTCGTGGAGTCTGTTCTCTCCTCCCACCCTTATATGTGTTCCCTCATGATCGAGGTGAGTACCTTTACTTCTGTGCCATCTTGGGGCTCCACATTAGTTTTTTTATATATAAACTATTGAACATTTGATTTTTCAGGCCTAGGACATTAGCTCCTCTTTCTACATCTACCAGTTAAATAATATTCTAAGCACCATACTTTCTTTTCTCTTACTCTTTAATTACATTTTCTTGATAACTGTTTACCCACAGATAGGATTTTAACATGCCTAAGCACCACCTAGAATTCTCTAATCTATATTTCTAGTCTAACCTATATATCTGCTACCTATTTCTACTCTTTAACTGAATTCCCCACAGGGATGATAAACAGAAGAATCTTCCTAAATTATTTACCTGAACTGTCATCATTGACATGTTTTACCTCCTATTTGGCCTACCCTGTGAATTGCACTAGTACCCACTTTGTAACTCAAACAGAGTAAGATGAATAAATAACTTTTGAACCTGAGATTTAAATAATATTGGGGGATTGTTATTCTTCCCCAAGATTTGACAGGAAGAAAATTACACAAATATATAAGTGTGTTTCATACAGCAAGGTAGAAGAAATTTAAATGAAGCTTCAAATTTCATTGAAATTATTCTCTTTATCTTCTTAGAACTGTGGACCATTCTTTGAGAAAGCGCCTGACTTGCTTGGTTGGCCAGAACCTATTTCAAAATGGCAAAGTCACATGCTTCCTGCCTTTCAGCTTGGCTGTTGCCCAAGTGTTGTGGAATCCACTTGCTCTCATGACTTACCCTCATTGCACAGGTGTGTAATCCACTTGCACTTGCTCTCACAACTTACCCTCATTGCACAGGTGTGTAATCCACTTGCACTTGCTCTCATGACTAACCCTCATTGCACAGATGTTGCAGAACAGAACTAGGTCAGAAAACTAAACTGAATGCAGGGAGAAAGAAGGTAAAGTCAGGCAGAGGTCATGCAGCCATTCAAGAATCAAGATGTGAGGTAACAAACCACAAGCCTCATGGTAAAATACAAAATAATAGAAATGTGTTAATTTAAAATGTAAGAGTGAGTTAATAAGAAGCCTGAGTTAGTAGGCCAAAGAGTATGTAATTAATATTAAGCCTCAGAGTGGTTATTTTATAAACAGCTTTGGGAACAGGCAAGCAGAGAAAACGGCGGGATGGAAAATACTTCTAGCAACAAAACATGCTATAGGATGCTTCCAGCGCCTCACTGACTGAGCTACTGAATGCAATTGGGAAAAGGATTGTGTGCTGAACAAAGCAAATTATTTGGAGTCCTGAGAAATGTGAGTCATTTGTGTGTGACAATGTACCTATATTCCTTTGTATTACAATAAGCTATTTTTAGTGAGCAAAGAGCAAGAATAATGAAAATACACATGAACTACGTTTTTATCAACAGCACAGTCCTGAGTTAATTAGAGGAATGCAAACATATTTAGCTTTTATCACGATACCACAAAGGTACTGTATTTGGATAATGGCCTAGAAGGTTCTTCCAGTGCAACTCAAAGGTGTCCAAGGAATTCCCAGATCACCGCCCGCATATTCTCTTTATCCTCTTCTGCCCTTGTAACTTTAGAAAACAAATTCCTTCGGTATCTAAATTTTCAGTGAAAAAGTTGCCAGATCATTCAAAGCTTGCTTCACCACATCTAGCCATTAAACACACTGGGATTTATACTGAAATTTGTGTAGAAATAATGAATAAACGGAGTTCTATGTACTTAGCCATATATAAGAGCTACAGATGGGCTAAATAATATTTTCAAAATATTTATACATGTTTGTAACTCTTTCTGCGCTCCCTAGTAAGTACATGCTGTGATCTCCTCTTGCACATCTGTGAAGAGTTTGTTGGCTTTGACTTGTAATATTTTAGATTACCTTAACATATATAGTTCTAAATATCTGGTGTCTCTTTTGAGGTTGTTATGTCATAGGTTTTTTTTTTCTTAGTCTCAATGTATATGTTCTATCATTGGAGATGTCTTTAGAGAAAAACATGGATTTTTCTAACATTTATTCCCATAAATATCTCGCATACAAATTGGTGCATTTAGTTGACAACTCGAAGGAGCACAGTTGTTACATTACATTAGCTGCAAGTCACGGAAATGCATGGTAATGGTAAAAATCTTTAATGTTATTAAAAATGCCCCATTTTGCTCCTTTAGATCTTTGTTTTAAAGCTCACACCAGCAAAGTCACCTCCCAGTTTTGTCCATGCCCCTGAATTCTCAGGAGCAGCTCTATGTAAGCGTGTTTTGTGGACTAGTAAATATACAATTTAGGGTTTCACTGAGAAACCTTCTATTTACAAATCATTTTACTCTTTTTTGCATTCATATTTCCAGTCATCAGTATTTGTAAATTCAAGAAAAAAATCCTTAACTGTTTTAAAATATTTTACTGAATTTGAGACATGTCCATAGTTTATCCACGCAGTTAAACCACCTGTCAGCACAAAGCAAACATTTGAAAACTAGCAGCAAGAATACCAAGTGAATCCCTTGTCATTAATCTCCTATAGACTTTTCCCTATTTTATTTTATTTTTTCTTGTTGTTTTGATTTTGTTGGCTACATTCAGAAAAATTTTAATTTATGTGGGGATGTGGAAGTCAGAGAACTAGTTGGAAAAATCAGTTTTCTTCTTCCTCCATGAAGGTTCAAGATTGGCACTCAGGTTGCCAGGCTTTGAGGTGAGTGTCTTTACCCACTGAGCCACATCTTCAGCCGTGCTTTTGTGTTTTTACTAGATTTGTTCTTTAGAAGTTTTGTGCATATGTGTAATAGGTTGGGATTACTGTTTCTCTTACTGATTAGACTCTCTAATCTTCCTTATATTCCCACCAAGCCTCCATCCTCCTTAAAAGGTACTTTCTCACATTGTATTCATAATTTTCTTTGTCTTGCTTTGGAATCCCACCCTCTGAGTTTAACCAGTGCTGTCTACGCGACCATGGATTTGAAACTCTCCATAGGTGAATTCCTCAGTGTCTGGAGAACTGGAGATAGCAACTTCTTCTCCCTAGAATCCCTCAGTAGCCAAAAGTTTAGCAGGGGAAGGTGGGGCCCATTGAGTTCCTCTCCAATCCATGAACTGTTGCCAGGCCTAGTCTTGTGTAGGCCCAGTACAGACAGTCACAGGACCTTTATGATCATGGATGCAATAGCTGTGATGTCCTTCAGACATTTTACAGATGTTTCTCTATATCTGACATTCTTTCTACCTCTCCTTCCACAATGTCCCTTGAACTTTAGAGGGTATGGTTCACTGTAGTAGGGAGGAGAGGGCTGCATTTCTGGCGCCCGGTTAGCTTCTGTTTAAAATAATAACACAGAAACTGTATTTATTTAATTACTGCCTGGTCCATTAGTTTTAGTCTCTTATTGGCTAACTTTTCACAGTTTGATTAACCCATTTTTATTAATATGGATCGCCACTTGACTGTGGCTTACCGGCATGAGTCTAAGCAGTGTCCGTCTTGGCCAGGAGAATTATGGCGTCTGTCTGTCTGTCCTTCTTCCAGAATTTTGTTATGTGTGCTCCGCCTACCTAAGGACTACCCTATCAAAAGGCCAAGGTAGTGTCTTTATTTAACCAATAAAAATAATACAAATTAAAAAAAACACCTCCTACACCAGTTCACCCTCTAAATTTTCTGTTTGGAGCTAAGCACACAGCAATCATGTGTTCTCAGCACCTGTACCAATCATAATCTTTTGCATTCACCTCCATTCATTGCAAAGAGAACCTTCTTTTATACAGGCTGAGAGTAGCGTTTGTCTAGGGGTATAAACCTAAGTATTTAGAAGGCAGCTTGATGCTATGCCAATATAGTGAAATCGCAATAGTCAGTTTCAAACTATGGCCTAGTTTCACCTACGGCCTAAGACCCCTTCAGTCATGGATTTGAACTAGGTTTATAGTACCAGGCATGAATTTGCTCCTACGGAGTGAGTCTCAAATCCAATCAGAAAGCAGATGTGACCCTTCTGATTCCCAGCAGTCTATAAAAGGCCTTTCCAGTACTGTGAAAGGCAGTCACCTGAAAACAAGCTTCCAGTCCAGTTCCATCTGAATTTCTCTCTAAGTTCTGTAATAAAAGTTTGTGGTAGCTTTACCTAGAAACTAGTTCTGGTAAGCAGTCAGAAGGAATGGCAAAAGACAGTTTTGTTTTCAAAGTCTTTGGTGCCTTCAGAGGCTAAAGACATTGGATTTCCTTAAAGCTGG
The DNA here is from genome assembly GCA_004026605.1 of Ondatra zibethicus. NCBI lineage: Eukaryota > Metazoa > Chordata > Mammalia > Rodentia > Cricetidae > Ondatra > Ondatra zibethicus. Next base: position 52,794 of record PVIU01008691.1, on the reverse strand, counting down.
AATTACAGGTGGCTATGGGCCACTGACTGGGTTATGGAAACCCAACGTTTGGCTGTTTTCAAGAGCAATATAAGTTCTTAAGCACTGTGCCATCTTTCTAGCCTATAATTTGCATTGTTATTTGCCCTACAAAGTAGTACATTTGCACATACAGCATTCATTTTGGTTAACCCTCCTCTGTTACCATCTCATCCTCTCCATCTCCCACCTCTACTCCTGTGTATACTTTTCTGCCTCTAGTATGACACTTCTGTATTTGCAGATCATCTATATCCTACTGCTGCTTTATCATTTATAGAATTTCCTAGTCCAACCAACCCTTTCTAGATGCCTGGCTTCCATAAGTATCCATATAGATATCTTGGAGCATTTGTCTTTCTTCAGCTGGGTTATTTCATTCAGTATATTTTTTTTCCAATTCCGTCCATTTACCTATACATTTCATTATTTTTTCTTTACAGCTCAGTAATGGCTTGTTGTATATAAATACCTCATTCTCATAATCTTTTATCAGCCAATGGACATGTAGATTGATTTCATTTACTGACTATTGTGAGCTCATCACTGAGCCTGGGTGAGTAAGTACTTCTGTAGGGCAGAATAGCGACTTTTGAGTATATGGCAATGCTATAACAGGTTATATTTCTAACTTTTCGGGAAACTTCATACTGATTGCACTCATGTCAACAATCAATAAGTGTTCTCCTTCCCCACATCACTATCAGAATTTGCTGTCATTTTATATATCAGTAATGGTTATTCTGACTAGAATAAAATGATCTGAAAACAATTTTTATTTGTTTTTTTTCCTAATGGCTAATGTTTTTGAATACCTTTTAAATTTATTGTCCATTACTTTTATGTTTTCATTTGAGAAAATATTTAATTTTATAGCCATTCTTAATTAGGATGTTAGTTTTTGTGATGTTCTACTTTATGAATTCCTTGTGTATTCCAGATAGTAACGTATTGTCTGATACGTAGATCGCAGAGACTTTCTTCCATTCTGTGGACTGCTTCTTCATGTCATTGGCTGTTTCCCTTGCTGTCCAGACGTGCTTTATTTCACGAGGCTTTATTTGTGAAATGTTGGCCTGAAGTCTTGCGTGACCTGAGCCCTACGTAGAAAGTTTTTACCTGTGCCTGTATCATTTAGCAAGCACCCTACCTACCTTTTCTTCCAGCAGTTTCAGAATTCAAATTTTACATTGAGTTCTTTGATTTATTGGGGTTAATTTTCATACAGGGTGAAAATGTTTATTTTCTTTCCTTCTGCAGTTTCTGGTCAGTCAGTATTTGTCAAAGATGCTGTCTTTTTTTCAATGTATATTTTGATATCTTTCTAAAAAATATGAAACGATGGTGCATTCCATCAATCCCAGAATTCAGGAGACAGAAGCAGGCAAATCTTTTCATGTTCAGGGTCAACCTGGTCTCCATAGCAAAAACCCAGCCAAGGCTACACTGGGAGAATGTCTCAAATAAATAAAATAAATATTTATATTCACAAAGTCATATATTTATCTATTTATTTAGCTTCTTTTCTATTTCTATTTCATATCTGTTTTAATTACTATGCCTCCGCAGTATTGCTTAAGATTAGGTCTGGAAATGCTACCAACATTATTCTCAATTTTGTAAAAATATTTATATATTAGTGTGTGTCTGTGTGTGTATGTGAGTGTGTGTGGGGGGGGTACATGCACATGAGTGCTAGAGCTCATGGAAGCCAGAGGACTGAGGCACCTGTGGAGCTCAAGTCAGAGTTGCTGGTAGCCGCCTGATCTGAGTGACGAGAACTGGACTTGTGTCCCCTAGGAAAGCGCTGTAACCGCTGAACAATCAATCATCTCATCAGGCTCTGATCTGTCTCATTTAGAATCTGAAAAGATTTAGAACTAGAAGACGTTTTTCTTCAAAACTATGCCTGATGTCTTAGGGTTTCTATGGCTGTGAAGAGATACCATGACCACAGCCATTCTTACAAAAGAAAGCATTTAACTGAGATGGCAGCTTACAGTTCAGAGGTTCAGTCCATTATCATCATCAAAGGGAGCATGGTGGCATGCAGGCAGACATGGCGCTAGCTATATTTTCATCAGAAGGCAGCAGTAAGTGGATTCAAACACTGGGCAGTATCTTGAGCAGAGCAAACCTCAAAGTCAGCACCCACAGTGACACACTTCCTCCACAAGGCCATGACCACACCAACAAAATCTCATAGTGCTGCTCCCTATGAGCTTATGGGGAACAATTGGATTCAAGCTACCACAATCCATTCTCTGGCCCCCATACACTTGAAAGAATATCATAATGCAAAATTCAATTAGTCCAACTTCAAAAGTCCTGATAGTCTATCACAGTCTCAGCAATGTTTAAAAATCCAAAGTCAAAGTCTCTTCTGAGATCAATGCAATCTCTCCCCACTAATCCCCTATAAAATCAAAATTAAAAAAGGAGGATTACATCCTTCCCACATATAATGGCACAGGATACAGAGGACATACATTACCATTCCAAAACATAACAAAGAAAGCATAGTGAGGAGACAATGGACCAAAACCACCTGAACATACTCCAAACTGTGAATCTCTATGTCTGATGTCAAAACACTCTACAGCTCTCCAACTCCTTTGCTGACTGCAACACACTTTTTCTCTGATTCCACTCCCTGTTAGCAGCTCTCTTTGGCAGGTGTTCGATGACTCTGGCATCTCTAATGTCTTGGGGTCTCAATGGCAATCCAGGCTTTATCTTCACTGCTTCACACAATAACCTCTCTAGGCCTCCATTTCGGGACACCCCTGACACCTGCCTGGCCTCAGTGGCAAATTCCATGGTCCCTTTCCTCTAACCTTAACTCCAGAACCACATGACTGAGACTGCCAAGTTCTGCTGCTTACTACAGCTGGAACATACTCCCTTGTTACAGAATATTTGTTAACACTGTGAATATGTGTCTCTAACTAAGGCGCCTTCTGATTGGTTAAATAAGAGCTAAATGAACAATAGCTAAGCAGACGAGATAGGTGGGACTTTCTGGCAGAGAAAGGAAAATCGAGATAATACTAGGTGGAAAACATGGGTTAATTTAAATTATAAAAATTAGTTGAAAACAAGCCTAATACAAAGGCCATGTGTTCATGACCAATAACTCTCTGTGTCATTATATGGAGCTGGGGGTGAAAAAGAAACTCTGACTACACCCCTTTGTTCAATTACATACTCATCAGTCTTTTTGTCCTTCACTGCCTAAGCTTAACTGCTCTGAAACTGAATCTCTAGAACAGGCTGGCCTCAAACTCAGATTTCCATGAGCCTCTGCCTTGAAATTGAGGTGTACACATTTAACCTAGGCTTTTTCTTTATTTTCTATTCACCAATTGGAAATTTAGCTGGGTGGGATCTTGTCCTGAGTTCACTCCTTTTGTTCTAATCCTCTCTTGATCTTTTTGGGTTAAAATCTTTTTGAAAATTATTATTTATTAATTTATTTATTTTGGGCCATATAGTTTCCATGCAGAATTGTACCAGACTTTCAAAGATCTAATACCAATACTCTTCGCATTATTCCACAACTTGGAAACAGAAGAAGCATTGCCAAATTTTTTATGAGGCCAAAGTTACCCTGATATCAAAACCATACAAAGACTCAACAAAGAAAAAGAATTACAGACCAATTTCCCTCATGAACATTGATTTTAAAAATACTCAATAAAATACAGGTAAACAAATCTAAGAATACATCAAAAAGGATATGAAAATCTGTCAATATAGTCTACCATACAAACAAACTGAAAGAAAAACACATGATCATTTCACTAGATTCTGAAAAGCCTTTGATTATTCCATTTCTTAATCCATGTATATCCTTGAACATGAAAGTTAGCATCATTCCACTTTCTGGTGCTCTCTTTCTCCTCAAAATTTATGTTTTGTAATTTAACCTGCTCAGCTTGCTCCTTTTCATTATAAATCTTTACTAGACTTAATACTAAGAACCATGAAACAGAGTCTATACTAGCCTGTTTTGATTCTGTTTCAATAGAATTAATCCAAAATTCTGACACAGGTGTAGCTCTTAACACCTGTGTTTCCATGCTTCTACTAGGATGGCCTTTAAGCATAAATGCTTAAAACATTTTATTGCTTTCCTAACCCAAAGTACCAAAGTCCAAATTCCTCTGAACAAAACATGGTCAGGCCTATCACAATACCCCAGTCCTGGTACCAAGTTCTGTCTTGAGGTTTCTATTGCTGTTAAGAAACACCATGATCATGGCAGCTCTTATAAGGGAAAACATTTAATTGAGGTGGCAGCTCACAGTTCAGAGATTCAGTTCATTATCAGCATGGCAGAGTACATGGCACTGTGTATGCAGATATGGGGCTAGCTACATCTACGTCAAATGCAGCAGGATGTGGACTCAAACATTGGGACTCAAGCATCTTGAGCAAAGGAAACGTCACAGCCTGCACCCACAGTGATGCACTTCCTCCACCAAGGCCATAGCCACTCCAAGAAAGCCACACCTCCTAATACGGCCACTCCCTATGACTTTATGGGCCAATTACATTGAAACTAGCACTCCTGAGTAATCCTTAGATCACTGGTTATCTTAGAGCCACCTAAGGGCAAAGCTCAGAATTGCAAACCTATGCATTCCAGTAAAACTTTTGGAAATAGTTGAACTTGTAAAAAAAATACTCATAAAAATATGAAGCTTTTAAAACTATTTTAATCAAATGTAAATTATTAAATAAATTTACATGATAGAAGATATTTATAGAATATTTAATTTGAGAGAGCGTTTTAATTAATTTCGTAAGAAGCTTAAGCAATACACTAATCACTTTCATGTCTTTATAAGCTAATACATAGAGAAAGTGTATAAAGGACGAACCGTTGAGTCGTGGTTTCAGAGTGCTCAGTCCACGTTTGCTTGATCTGGTGAGCCTGAGCAGCACACATGACAATGGGAGTATCTGGCAGAGGCTGTTTGACTGACAGGAGACGGAGAACAGAGCAAGAAAGGAGCAGGAATAATGTCCCTTCCAGACCTCCATTGAGTTCCCCTCCTAAAATACTCACAACCTCCAGAGAGGGCCATCAGCTGGAGCCCAAGCTCAGCTGCGGCAGACACTTCAAATTATAACAAGTAATAAATTTATTAGATGAATATTAAAATAACTTTCTTCTCCTAAGTAAAATATGCCATGTGGTGTTGAAGATTATTGAGGAGTGGGGTTGACAATGGTTGGGGGCATTTTTCAGGATTTTAGTTTATTATGAATGAAATGCAAATCCTGAAACCACTATAGGTCATAACTAAAAGTTATTATAATGGAAATAAATATAGAAGAACAAGCACACCAGAAGAAAACAGTATCATGGACACACTCTGAATAAGTGCAGAGATAGAGTAATTAAGTCATAAAATTCAGGATCTTAAGCTCTTTCAAGCTTGTTTGGTTTCAAGACCTCAGTTTAGAAGCATCATAGTCAGGAATTTATGTGTGTGTGTGTGTGTGTGTGTGTGTGTGTGTGTGTGTGTGCGTGCATGGGCATGTGCATGTTTATACTTAGTCCCTATGATATGTAAAAGTACAACTAGCATTGTATTATCATTTGTATTTTAGGGGAGAATTTAACCCTCGGGAGAGGGAGGTGGGGTGGGGAGGTAGTGGGAGGGGACCGGGAGAAGGGGAAGAAAGGTAAAAATTTTATTTCTTTAATTATGTTTTTGAATGGAAAAAATAAAACAAAACAATGTATGGAAAAAAAATCTAAAAAAAAAAAAAGAATTTAACCCTCTCTTCATTTTAATAAGAAACAATTTTATTTACTAAATTTGTTAATTTGCCAACAGATGTGTTCATTTGTTTAACACTTTCAAAGAATAAATATCATTATGCATATTTGGTATTATACTCACTCATTTTTTTCTTTTCTTTTACCATTTTAATATGGACCAATATTGGCAAAAGTTGTCTCTATGTTTAGTCCTCAGCATTTGTTTTTTTTTTTTTCCCATGGAAAGGAAGAGCAGTGGTTGGTAATTCCCTTCTTGCCTCCCCTGACAATGATAAGCAGCCAGTGGCTGATGTGCAGGACCACTAAAATGTTTCTGGTGAAATGTACACTTGTATGGATGCTAACCTATGCTGTAGAACAGATAGAAAACACAAGCAGTCTCTGATGTTGGCTTCTTCTCCCCAATAATGCTTTCTCCTTATTCCCCAAAATATGACACCAAGCATGGTTTCTCACTGAGTTTCCTTTGGGTAAAATGCATGTTCATATCTACTATATCTACTATCTTGCATTACTTCTTAGACCAGGGTCACACGTTGAGAATCTAAACTCTTTTTTTTTTCTTCAAAATTATTTTAGGAATCTTTTCTGGATTGTAGACCTCATTGAGAATATTCTATTCAACTCTCCTCTCATTAGCTTTCATCTTTCAAGGGGTTGAGATCCCTTAGAAGTAGTCCCACTGTCTTCTTATTTCCTGAGATGAGGGAAGAAGAACAAAAGCTCCAGAAATACAATTTCTACGATGAATCGAGAGATTTCATCAAATCCCTCAATAGATTTTCCACCACCTCCAGGTGGTGGAAAGGAGATTTTTTTCTCCTTTCCTTTGCATTCCTTTATTCCTGTACTTACCTTTTTTTTTAATAGGTACTACAAATAAATAAAAACATTCTGCCTATTCTAGTACCCATTCAACACCAGGATCACCAGAATATGTATTCAGGTGTGGTCTGTATCAAAATTACAAAGTCTGCAAATTATATATTTTCTCATAATTTTCTTCCTCACAATCTCCTTGCCAATGCAAACTATTGATTTGGATTTATCCTAATGTGGTGAATGTTTCTCCTTGAAAAAGATTTTACTGTTTCAGGGATGAAAAAATTGAAGATCTTACCCATGTTAACGAAGAATATTTATAACCACATCATATATATATATGATTATATATGAATATATATGAGTTATCTTTGGATATGCTTCCTTTAAGAAATACTTAAGGTAACAGAATGTTCATTGTGCTAGAAGTGAAACAGGCTTAGTTCCAAAATCTCGATAAAATGAAAGGTAAGAAAGGAAAGAATATGTGAGTGATGAGGAAAGAACGAAGTAAAAGCTGTTCTATGCTCACAGTTCTGATTGTATTTGGACATCCCAGCCAGGAAACTGAAGTGAATGATCTAGTGTTTATGTTTAAAGACAGTGTGCCACAGAAAGCATGAATTTGAAAGAATTTACGTTTATGTAATGAATACTGAATTTTTGAAAAGTCTATGCAGTGAAACAATAAAAGGAATTCCTGGGGAAAATATTTTGACTTATACCTTATCAAAAGGTAAATCTGTTCTACTACAAATCAGATGTTATAAGAAGCCATACCCATGAGGAGTTTTACTACTGAATTTGATGAGAAGAAGCATCATCTATGAGCACTTTTTTTCCACAAATAAAGAGGCCATCCAAGGCTTTGGGATTCAAGCCCATTCTGTCTTAAATGAAAACTCCAAGTAGAATCAGGCAACTCTCAGAAGCGCAGGATAACTATGGCACACCACAGAGGAAAGTTAGATGCATTCAACGAAACAGAAAACAAGAATTTATTTTCATAAACTTCAATAAGCTTGGAAATACATAATAACTTCTTCAAAGTAGTTTGCCTGGGGAGGGCTTTGCTTTAGGTTAACTTTTTTCAAATTGGTGGCTTTCTTGAATATATTAAAATGTACTTGCATTTATTTTACTGACAGATACGTGTTTGTACAAACACCTAGGTTTCCAACCTTCCTGTGTGAGTTAATTTATTATCCTGGGGATGAAATCTTGTATTTTATAGGTAGCTGTCAACATTAGGAAACACGTAAATAATACTGGCAATTTATCAATCATTCATATCTTGCATTCTTGCCAATTTTAAACAGTTAGCTTGAACACCAATCCTGAATGACTATTTTTTATTTTCTTGCAGATGTTACATCGGTCATTTGCTATTATTTTAATCTTTTTTTTTCAACTAGAATTATAACTATTCTCTAGGAATTAATTCAAGATAAATAAATTGTCATCAGACCCAGGTTTTGGTATCCCAAGTGTTAAAGTTAGCAAATGCCTCAGTCTGCTTTTCCTGTTATTTACTAAGTGTCTCCTGTGTCATAAATAATTTAGAATTTAAGTGAACTTTGCTTCTAAAAGCTAGAAATAATCAAATCAAGTTTATTTCTTTTGCTAATGTCTCTTCATACAACCCAGACCTGAAACCATGCCACTTGACCTTCTCTTAAAAATGAGAGCCCTCACAGAGGGTCAGCCTCGTGGATTCTGAAAAGGCTTAGAAAAGTAAACTAAATACGAAATGTAAATTGATTATAGAACAATTTTCACATGTGTTATTACTAAAGCCCACATGATTTTACATATAATTAATACAGGAAAGCCTACATTTAGCATGGCCATTGCAAATCAAGATTCAAAGGCAATCAGTATAGGTTTATTTAGAAAGGATTTTACTAATATCTGATATTCAACAGGACCATCTAAATGGTAAAAGAATAAAAATCTGTATGTAATTTAACATTAATATAGCCAGCCTGCTGCCATTCAAAGAAAAAAATTGTCAATTTAATTGTATACTTCTTAAAATGGTATCCTATGTATAACTAAAATTATCTATGTTAGAAGGTTGAGAAGATAATGCAACCCATTTTGGTGGTGTTGGGGACATTTTTTCTATTTTATCGTGATTGTGCCCTCATTGAGAGAAGCATGTACAAATGCTATCTTACTGTAATTTTTGCAGTCTGAACACATTTTAGAATGAGGATGGATCTAAAGAAATATTCAGTCCCTATTCTGATTTCCACAATTGATTCAGAAAGATGAGTTCAAATCTTTTTCATTTTGCCAGAGTTACAAAGTTAGATTGCGTCGGATTTGGCGTTAATACTCCAGGATTCTGGTGGGAAGATCTCCCTTCAGCTTCTTCTGATTGATTTAGGACTTTCCATGGCTCTGAAAAACAGATAGTACAAATCAGTGTGAGATATCATTATTAACATGTCACTACAAAAATAAAAAAGAATGGCTTCTTGTCAATAATGCAATTGTTTTAAGTACTTACTTGAAGCCAAAATATGAGTGATTCGTAGGTTTCTCCTGTGACATAGGACAGGTTGGGGAACTGTTGGTCAGTTTGAGAAAATGGACTACAACTTGCCTACCTATTCATCAATTGTGTCTGCTTTTCTTCATCTCCAGTCTGTAATGAAAGAATATTTAGTACAACCTCCCCCCCAAAAAAGAGACCATAACTAAGTACTTCTACATTTGTTTCCTCATCTATAACATGGTTTTTATTACTAATACTGTACAAAAATGTACCTAACACATAAGAAGAATTCAGCAAACAGGTTACTACTAATGAGTAGTCTTACTGACTCATGATCTTTTTCTAATACCTTCTGGTTCAATTGCTTTCTATTTTACATAAAGTTTATTTTTCCATAAACTTGTGAGGGGACACAGCTCACTCAATTAACCAGTACCCTCTATAACTAGTGAAGGAAAGGTGATTAACATTGTATTCCTGTTGCAATAACCCAAATGTTGCCATGGATATCTCCATTCTGACGTTCCCAACAATCTCATAAAGTAGCTATTAAAACTTGATATTGTCTAAGACTGAACAGTTGGTCATAGACTGATGACCAAATTCCATTACAAGAAACTGGAAGCCATTTTGGGAAGTGAAACAAACTAGACATTGAAGACAGGTACTGTACCATGCCATCTCAACCCATGGTAAAAAGAATAAACACTGACTTTTTTCAAGCGGAGAGAGTAACAGTTGTCTTTAGACTCTAGAAAGAATAGCAGTAAGGAAGGATACATAAATGTTTAACAGATACTAAGTCATAGGCAAAGCACAAAAATTTCTGGTGTTCTGTTTCATAGCACAGTGAATGAAGGAGATGATACAGCATTTCATTATCAGAGAAGGAGAATCCTACCAGGAAGATGTTGTGACCATAGAGATGTGTCATTTTAAAATATATGATGTTACCCTGATTTGAGAGTTCTATAGTGTACACATGCATTAAAAAAATAACATACCCCTATATGATCGTACTATCAGTTAAAGTGTTCAAGAAAGGGCTGGCAAGATGGTGCAGTGCGTAAAAATGCTTGCTGCCAAGCCTCATGACCTGAGTTCGATCCCTGAGCTCGACATAAGGGAATCACAGAACTGGCTCCAAGTTGTCCTAAGACCACAACATTTGTACTACAGCACGCATGTCCACATTCACAGACAAATAAATATTATAAAATTGTGAATACATAATACATTACATATTTGTTAAACTCTTTATCAATGTGAAATATGCTGAATTCAAGTTCCACTGTGCTAGCTTTTTAAGTCAGTCAGTTTTCTACTCCAACAGGAAGTTGCAAAATCCAAATGGTGAGGTAACTTGATTTTTTTTAAGTGTTTCAGAAACGTCTTGGTAGGAAAGCATGTTGCGGTTGCATATATGGTGAGGATTTGGTTGTCCTCCTGACTGTAGTAAGAGATGTACAGTAAACTGGTAAAGATACTTCTGGTGTCTGAGAAAGTTTCTCCAGAGATGTTAAATGCATAAATGCATGTATGTTAAAGCAACAAAACAGAATGGGGATGACCCACCCAGAATGCGGATGGAATCATCCAGCAACTCCAGGAACCAGAGGAATCACAGAGCAGAGAAGGAAGTCACATGGCATCTGATCTAATTTTTAAAGGGCTTTCTCCCTGTTACTGTCACTTGTGAATTTAAAATTCCAGATTCTTAAGCATTTCAGTGTATACTTGTTCATCAGGAACTCTCTAGGTGCTTCACAGCCCTCGGCCTCCGACAGCATCTTTAGTCTCTCTTACTCTGAGAATTCCGACTCTAGGCTGAACAGATATTAGTTTCCCCTGTTCTCTAGACTTTGGGCAGCCATTGCAGGATTATCTAGCCTTTAATCATGAAAGTCGGTTGAAAATACTCCCCTCTGAAAAATATATATAGATCCTATTGGTTCTTTGGTTCTATCCCTTTGAAAAGCCCCACTGACAAAAACACCTGAGAATCAATTTCTAAACACTGTTCCCATTCTACTGGGCACTGAAAGCTGAGGTGATCTTGGAGGCTTGGTGCTTTCAGAGTCATCTTGGGCATGACTTCAGATGCTTTGGCACTGTTTTCCTTTCAATCACATGCCAGATGCAAGCATTCCACCACCCACTGGACACAAACTGGTGGCCTTAGTATGATTTTCTCCCCTAGCAGTTTGAACCAGGAGTTGTTAGATGACATTTTGAGATTGTGAAAAATCTTATGGTTGGTTTCATGGCCACCCACCTGTCTCCAGTTTGTGTTCTGCTTTACATGTCTATGCAACATGACCTAGGAACCTCTCAAGTCCCTGTTACAGCCAGCTTTGGGGATGCAAGATGGCCTCCTAGATGCTTTCTGAAGCCCTTTCTAAGCCTAGTCAATCAGTCCTTTGTTTCCAGATGTTTAAAAACCAATTCATGGTAAGTTTCTTCAGTCTTCATAAGAACTGATGGCTATGTTCTTTTAGCAACGTGTTTTGGTTAATATGTTAAATGCTTAACACATATGATAGTTACATGTGTTACCATATATATCAATTAGAACAACTATCTGTAACTGATGCTATTCTGTATCCATGTCTCTATTTTTCCAAGTGTAAACTCAGTGACGTGAAGAAAATTACCAAAGCAACAAGGTAGAGAATACAGTGAGGATGGCCAGGGTCTATCAGCCTTATACTTTACACTAGATGCCTGAGCAAGGCAGACTTCAGATGAGGATTATCACCTGAGGGAGTCTCCATCATATGTGGAGGAACTATTTCCTCTTATCTTCCTTTCCCACACTTCCCAACAAGATAATAGAGAATTAGCCTCTTAAATCTGTATATGTTGAAAATGTGAACCTGTTGCATGATATGGTCAGCTTTATGCGACTTTTAGATCAAGGCAATTTTATACACCAACATCTCTAATGAGAAATGGATCCTTCATTTCTTAAAAGGAAACAAATAAAAACAACAAAAAACAACCAAACCAAAGAAACAAACAAAACCCTGTTACCATTTAATGGCTACCCTCTGAAATCCAAAATTTATAGAAAACAAAAGAAATAAAAATCTCCACAAACTTTGCTTTCTAAACATGCCCTAAATTTACTATGCATACTGTCAAAAACTTCCCAACTGGTTATATAAAAAACCTTTCAAATTTTAGTATGATGCATGTTGTTGAGAACATTTTTGGACTCATTCTATTAACACTCAGATGGCTGTAATGAATACAGCTGCTGGGAGACTTGGCAGGTGTACAAATGAAGTTAGAAACACACATGTTTATCACTTAGAAGCCACATACACCTAGTGTTCTTCACCAGGAAGTAACAATTCCATACTTTATAGGCAATTGTCATTCTTACTTTTTGTCCCAGAGTCTTACCAAAATTCAATAGTTTATTTTAGTGAAAAGCACCTTGCTGCACTCAGCACCTTGCCTCAGCAAACTTCCCTAAAATAAAACGAACAGCAGCAGCAGCAAGAACGGAGCCAACAGGATCACAAGCCCATTCCTTTCCAAATGAGCTCATTACTATTAATTTCTACTGTCCTTAGAGAATATTTGAAACAGCAAGTTCATCAGCAAAGCAAAATTTAAAAACAAAGTTGGTAAAGATATCACTTCCCTTCAAAGTTGTTTCCAAAGTGAGGCAATCCCATAGGACAATAACTCTTAGTGGCATAGGGTACGAATAGCTATAATAACTAATTAGCAATGCAGGATTCTGCAAGCACACCATGGAGGTTTTTGACACAGACTTTAAACAGAAACCAACTGTTTATAAACCATCTCAGCAAGCATACATCACTTAGATTCTTCTCCCAGGAAACCTCTGACTTTCCCTACTTGAAAATTTTGAAAATAGTCATCAAATAGGGAGAAATAAGGTGGTAGAAGTAAAAAGGTATAAACACATTTAAAGGCTTATCTTCGGTGGATCACAGTTTCTGGTTATCCTTATTCCTATGAAATAGAGGAGGTTCCCATGCATGACAGAAACATATGGGTATAGAGCATCCCTGCTGCTGCTGATGGCCAGAGTGCACAGTACTTCAGTTCATCGGTCCCCTTACAAATGACCCTTTACAGCCCTAGTTCACTCCCCTTCCAGCTATGTGACACTAGGCACCTGAGCCTCAGTGCTTCAAACCAATATCTACACAAGGAAGGTTGTAGTGCTTCTTAGACCAAAAGGAATAAAATACTATATACAAAGAGCTTAGAACAGTGCTCGGTAGAGACAAAGTCAAACAATGATTATGGATTTGAAGACTATTCCATGGTCTCCCTTTCTATCTTTCCTCCCACATGGAGAATGTGTGGTGTGGGAAGTCCTCCTGTCTATGTTCTGCTTTTAGTGGTTAATGAAAAAAGATGTTTTAACCAGTGCCTTGTCAGAATAGGACAAGATGGGAGTTCCAAGCAGATAGAGGAGGAGAGAGTAGGCACAGTCACAAGAAGCCATGTAGCCACCACTAGAGACAGACATGACAAACCTTGCCGCTAAGCCACAGGCATGTGGCGATACACAGATTAATGGAGATGGGTTAGTTTAGGGTGTAAGAGATAGTCAATAAGAAATTAGAGCTAATAGGCCAAGCAGTAATTTAATTAATACAGTTTCTGTGTGGTTATTTCGGTTCTGGGCAACCAGGAATGAACAAGCGACCTCCCCCAAAAAACAAGCTGGGACAAATGAAGACTTTTTTCTACCCTTGTAAAGGTTCATAGGTCTAGGTGGGTTTTGGAGACTCAGAGACAACACAGTTTGTTGAAAGAGATGGGCTCTGTTTCCTTCTATGGGCGAAATTTCTCAAGTGTCCTCACAACAAAGTATATTAGTCCATTTTCTGGTCTAAGATAAAAAGGAGGAAAAAGATAAGGCAGACTGTTTGGCTTGTTTCAACTAAAATTTAAGGTTAAAAATCAAAAGAACCTTCTGGCTCTTACAAAGTCCAACCTAGTTCAGTAAGATGAAAGAAAGAGCAAACCAAGTTTGGGGGTCATTTGTACCACTCACTACTGTACACTTTTCTTGCAAACTTATGACAGTAGAAAGCCACAAATACTGGACATTTGGAATTCTTGTTGTTGCCTAAATAATAACACTTTAAAATATCTCCCTTTCTTTCTGTATATCCACCTATCTATATCTAAATGGTTATTTTTCCTAGCAAAGAGAATTTTTATCAAAATTTTTTCTGGCTTTTTTTACCTGCTGAGGTCACTTAGCCACATACCAGCTCCAAACTAAGCATGCCAAGTTGTCTCTGAATAATACCCACAATAATTCCACTTTTCATATGTTCACAAAAGATAGGAAATGGAATCACCCTAAATGTCCATCTATAGATAAATGAATAAGGAAATGTGGTGCACAGTCATGATAGAATGTTACTTAGTATTAAAGTCAAATGAAATCATTAAATGTGCAGGTCTATGGATGAAACTGTAAGATAGTAGACTGAGAGAGAAAACTCATGCCCAGAAAGATACATGCTGTAGCCTCTCTCTTATGTGTCGAGTCCGGCTTTAAATCTTTTGCTTTATGTCTTGAACACACAAGTAGAAGCCAGGGAACTAAAAAGGGCTTTTGGGGTGGCATGTTTAAGCGAGTGGGGATAATAGGTTCTAGGCAAATTAACGTAATAATATGGAGTATGGGGGCAGAAATGGTTAAGCAGGGTTCACAATGGGACTCTAGGAAAAACCAGAATGTAAGGGAGAAGGCTAACCCAAAGGAAAAGTTATGAAAATCCTCAGAAACATTTACCATCTCAAAACCAACTTTTCAAAAGAATGATAGTTAAAAACACGTGTAAAATGATAGATGATAAGGAATATTGAAGGTTAAAGTCTTCAGTGGGAACTGGGGTGGGGAAATAGAAAGGGGAAGGGAGGGGCAACCGATGAGTTAACCAAGATTCAGTATTTAAGGAAACCTACTACTACTGAGCCCATTTCAATACATAACTTAAAACAATAACAACAACAACAAAAAGAGTTTCACCAGAACTGCCCTTCTTATGCAGACAAAGTCAGTACCTGAAGACATGGATTGTTACGTGGAAATAACAGTAGAAGAAGGGGGATACCTCCCCACATGAATTTTTGGTTAGGGATCTCCCAGAGGCCTCAAAATCAATGCAGCCTTGTCCCGATTACCCACCATAGCTATACAGTAAGACATTATTGCTGAAGATACTGCACACTTTGGCCACAGGACACAGAGAAATCAATCTCAAACTGACAAGAAAACTTCCCCTTGGATAGCTAGCTTTACTAATGCTCGGAAATGCTGTGCAGGCTGCTGGGGAAGAAAAGATATCTGGTATTACCCAGTACTAGCTCTTGTAAGCTGTAATATTGAACTACCAGGCAAGACGTGCGAATTAATACAATAATTGCACAATTTTATTGGTTAATTAGCTACTTTCTGATTGGATTTGTTCCTGCTACACAGGAGGGAATTTCTTGGCTGGTACAGTAACCATGGTAAAAAACAAACAAACAAACAAAAAAAAAACATGTCTGGGGAGGTCATAGGCCCCAGGGTGGAACCTGCTATTTTGCTAAGTGACCATGTTGTCAAATTACCTTCTAACTACTATAACTATGTTTATAACTATAGACCTTGACTGTTCTCAGCTTTGTTCAGAGAAGCGTCTTTTAGCAGTAAACAACAGTGGAATACCACCAACGAAGAGGCAGAATGAATATAGGAGAGGAAAGATGGATAAAAGGATTGTCAAATGTTGTTTCACAACATAGGACAAGGCTAACACATTCATGAACTCATATACAGCATGCAACCCAGCCAAACTCCTGACATAGATGGAGTAGATCATCTCCAGCACCTGCCCCTTACAGAGGAGCTATTGGAGATGGATAGTTAGTGGAAAAGGTTAGAATGTAGCCATGAGTAAGTTTCCCATGCTCCAGAAGACGATCCATTACACACACACATAAGGGCATTATTAACTGGATTTAGGGCATTATCAAAACAAAGAAAAGCAAAACAAGGAGACAACAATAACAACAACAAATACACGAAGTTGTGAAAGCACCTGTTTGGGGGGTGTCTTGTACGTGGAGGAGGCTTGGGTGTAAATGAGAGGTAGATAGGATCATATTTCACTATTCATGTATGAAAGTCTCAGAAATTGGGAAAATCTTTTTAAAAACAATAGAAATATGCTTGCCAAAGAAATGGTTGCTCCCCTTCATTGGCATTCAAGCTGTAAACAGAATGGAAATACAGCGTGAGATCAGTATTACCTCAGTTAGACACTAGGGGCATCTCAGTAATAAGGGAGTTGACTGATGAAGGGCACCTTCCTGCCCAAATCAAAGGCAGAATAATGAATACAGAATAATTAATAATTAATACTTCTATGGCTTACACTAGTACTTAAAATGAACCACTGACATATAAGTTTCAAAACAAAACAAACGTTTTCCACCAAGGATAGGTTATCTTTGGAAGTATATGTTTGGTTTCACTTAATAAGAATAATATTTTCCAAGTTACAACCTTTCTAATTACCATCTGATAGATATTGCCTGATAATAATAGAGATGCTAGGCCTGAAGTGAAAGCTTCCATCTGTGCCGCATATTTCACGACCTCTGCTGTGCTTTCTAAAGGAAGCCATGAAGAATACCTTGGAGGAAAAGGTTTTGCTCCGTATCAACCAAAATATAGAGAAGGTTTGAATAATTTATCTAAAGCTGTCAATTTATATGCCCTAATGTACTCTTTCAACACAAATGCCCTGCAAGGTGAAAGATTCAACCCAGGGATTTTTTTTGGTCAGGTTCCAATGTTTTAGCACCAGAAAATATCCAAACAGTAAGCCAAAATGCCTTTTATGAAGGAGAAAATCAGATTCTTTTAATAATCAAAATTTTTAAAAAAGGATACACCTATTGAGTTAGCCTCCAAATGTAACTTTGTTTGTTTGACCTTAGGCATCAAGCATATTCATAATACTGGACCAATTTTGTAATTGAATATTTAAACCCTTAGGGTTTAATTCTTCCCTAATTCAGTTCACTGTTCACATTCTATTTGTTTGGGCTTATAAAAAGTCTATTCCAGGCCAGGCGGTGGTGGTGCATGCCTTTAATCCCAGCACTTGGGAGGCAGAGGCAGGCGGATCTTTGTGGGTTTGAGGCCAGCCTGGTCTACAAGAGCTAGTTCCAGGAAGGGTTCCAAAGCTACAGAGAAACCCTGTCTTGAAAAACAAACAAACAAAAAAAAAGTCGATTCCAAGATGTAACCACTGCTATTTACTTTGAGAAAAGTCCAATAAATGGAATGGCTTTTTCCAGCTTTTCTGTGAAAACCATACTCAGGTCAAAAGCTATTTGTATGTTTTTCAAAAATACTTAGACTACAATTACTGACTTATAAATGTTAAAAGAAAGATATTAGAGGACTAGACTCTTCTTCGTATGCTTCTGCTTATTAGAGGCCAAGTGTATTGGACACAATGAGAATGTATTTGTTAGTCCTACTCCCTGTGCTCTGCCTTTGTGATTTCCTGGGAAAACTAAATTCAAGCCTTATATTCCAATCCCATTTAACAAATATTTGTTGAGTTTCTACAAATATTCTAGATTATTTCTAAAGAGATACAGTCTGGAAAGATGACTTGGTTGGTAAAATGTATGCCATACAAACATGAGGAACTGAGTTTCGGTCCCTAACACCAACTTTAAAAGCTAGGTATGGGGGCACATACTAGTGATTCCAGAGCTGGGGAGGAAGAGAGAGGAGGGTCTCTGGAGCTCTCTAGCCAGCCAACACTGGTGAATTGGTGAGTTCCAGGTTCAGAGAGAGACCGTGTCTCAACAAATAAGGAATAAAATAGTAAAGGAAGAAATGTGATGTAGATCTCTGGTCTTAAATATATCCATGCATACTTGCAAGCACAAATGCACACATACACATCTATTGCACAAATACAAAACAGACATGCACAGAGATGAAATCTATGTATTTCTGTGATAAGAAATTGGAATTTATATGGACACTTCCTATGCTTTCAAGCAATTTTTTTTGGAATTGAAGAAAAATAAGGGCTTGAAGAAAAATAAAGAAATTAGAAATGAAAAGATATGAAGATAAGAGCCTTTTTGGTTTAATTTAGCAACAATCAAATCTGTTTTTACCCACTTATATCTATGTTGCTCAATGTGCTCAATGCTGAAGTCCATGGAGAGAGCTCCTGCAGGTGTCAACACAGGCAGCGACCTGTGACAGGGTGAGAACGGAAACTTGGTTCCAATTGACTTTGACAACCTGGATTGGACTTTGGAGAGTCTAATGCCAGTTGGTTCACTGTCAGTATATTTAAATGACAGTAAAATTTGGGAACAGATTTCAAGGAAACTTTTTTTCATATCCAGATTTCCAGGCAACAATCTTTCCATTCCAGGTGCACAATAAAACTTAAGGTATGACTATATAGAAATTCTTTTACAAAGTATATGTGACAATGAAGATGGATTCTATAGCTAACGGCCTGGAATCTAATGTGGTGTCTGACTGAGAATAGAGGTCAGCAGGCCATAAAGTACAAGTGGCATATCATCTAAGGATGGATAATGGTCTAGGGAGGGAAGAATCTGGGATAATCATTCTGGGGAATTAGTGTGAGGTCTGCCTCAATAACAAAAGGTGGGTGAGGTCTGCCTCCACAGATAACACAATGGTCACTATTTCATTAACAAAGTCTGCCCACAACCATCTGAGTGGGAAGAAAGGTATTTTTTTCACCGCTGTTGAGAAGAGGCTCCTGTGCATTTAATATTTCTGATTTCTGTAGTGATCTGTTGGCACAAGGACCTTTCTGCCCTGAACAGTACAAATACACAAAACATGGATTTCATTTTCAAAATGTTTTGTCTGTTCTTCTACCTATACCTGTTCTGTTTTGCAACATTGGGAATCAAGCCCAGAGCCTCAGACATGATAGCTATATCTTCATCCTAAAAAGAATACCCAAAAAAGGTAGAGAATGCAAACAGTTGCAAAATTAAATCAACAAAAACATATTAAGTCACAGAATGTCAGTGTTAAGGGAACACAGCGGAAGTGGTGGCTACCTCACTTAAGACTGCTCAATCATCCCTTGGGAAATTTTAGCGGTATTAAGAATCACCAAAGAAAGGCCTCAGAGCCAAGTCTGAACTGGACTCAGATGTTCTCAGATGTGTTCAGTAAACCTGATAGTGTAAACACCAACTGAGCTTGAAACCACGGGACATAAAATGACTGTATCATCAAGAATGTGTTAGCTTACACAGCATGGAATCAGTAGTGGCCGAGCTCAAGTTGCATTCTCTTCATACATTATGCTTGGATGCTGGCAGTAACCCATATTTTATCACAAAGGTTGGCAAACTGTGGCCTGTGGATCAAATCCAGCTCACTGTCTGTTTTCACAAGTAAAGTTGTACTGAGGTCTACACACATTTATTAATTTATCTATTAAGTGACTACTTTGGTACTACTAAGTCAATTTTGTACCACTGTAGAAAGCCTTGTGGCCGAGAAATCTAAAATATTGAGTTTGTTGCTCATCACTGACTGGCTGCTTGTCTACATGTGCAGGTATTGGCTGTCTGGAATGGGAGGTTGTTGGCTTAAATGTTGTACTAGATGTTTTAAACCTCATGCTGCCTGAAATTATGATAACTGCATCTTACAGTTCATCTAATAGTTTTATGAATGTCGTAACTGTGTTGTTCCTTGTTAATAAAACAACATTAACTCATTAAAAGTTACAAAATTCTCAGAGTGATCCACCCTGACTGCCTCCGGTTTATTTGTAACCTCTAAATATCACATTGTAAATCTACAGATTACTTGGCCTTTACCACTATTTCCGCTCAAAACTGCACTTAAATTGATTAGAAGGCAATTGAACTGATAGTGCTGTAACAATAGGCCTATATAATGAGGTAATGTTTGCTGGATATTTAATGTTAAATTAATGAGGCTTATACAACCATTACTTCTCAGGGAGTGCCAGTAAGGGGTGTTTATTTTGTGAGTTGAGAGATTCCATCTTTGCTTGTAGCTGATGGATCTTACCAATGTTCCTGAAGAATTAACTACTGAGCTGTACTTTGAATTCAAACAATACATCAGGAATTAGAAACTTATTTTAGAACACAAATAACTGAGGTATATCACTATTTTTATAGCAGTTGAAAGACCATCAATACAAGCATTAGCATTCAGGCATATTCTTTCAAAGTTAATATGCCCAAATGTGATGATTGGTTTCTTTATCTAATCCACCTTCACAAGCGCTTTTGAAGGTCTTTTTCCCTTGCATCCATGCCCTTGTGTTGTGTTCTCCCACTACTTGCATAATCTGAAAATGTTATGGAAATGATAAACACAATGTCTACTGCTGGGACATAAAAGTTATTGAGACTTGTACTTTTTGCTCTGGAGCACTGCTGTGGGAAAGCCAGCTGTTGCTGCCTAAGAGCTTTCAAGAACCTTTATGGACAAGGAATTTGGTAAGAAAATGTGACTTCTTGCCAAGAACCAGCAACAGATGTCCAGGTATGTGACAGCAATGTAAGAAGATGATCTTCTGGATGCTTGAGTTGTGCAATCGATCAGTGCATGGTACTTGTATAGATGGATCCTCCAGGATCAAACTTGTCAGTGTTTTATGCTATCGTGACTATACCCTCATGCAAACCAGAGCTCTCAATCATTCTGCACCCACACCCATGAGCAGCAGAAAATGGAAGAGGATAAATACACTGTGAGTTTGGGTTTGGGGATCAGTCGTTATGCACAGTAGATGACTAACAACAGGGGTGCTATTCCTGAATAGTGACAATGCCTCTTTCTACTTGGAATCGGGGGACAGAACTCTCTAACCCAAAGGCCATTCAATAACTTTGGAAAAATAGATAAAGACTTGCTCTCTGGATAAATTCAGTTCAATCTGGGTCCCTGAACTAACACCTGGAATGTTGCAATGGAAAAGATTTTAGCTGAGAAGATAACCATTCAAATCATTTGAAGACACGGGTCATTGAACATGGCAATAACTTCTAAACGGATTTTTTAATAAATTTTAAATAATTCTTCTGTTTTCCTAAGTGAAAAAGGGGGAATACCTGTGAACACATGTTTTAACACTGAAGAATTGTACCCCATGTCAGCGACTTTTGGTTCATAACAAGTAATCTAAACTGTTAAAACTGCATCCTACTTATGCTATTTATGTGATTGTTTTCAACGTAATTGCCAGATAAATATGTGACTCACACAATTGCCTTTTGAACTTTTCCCACCACTACTTGCGCATTGTTATCTTTTTTGTTTTAATCTCAACTTTACCACTGAAGCCTCAGAAATGACATTCTTGTCCTATAAATATAATTCTCATATTTCCCCTCTAACTGTCTTCATTCTGGTCTATCTTGCCAATTTAAGAAGATTCTGGATCTCTCATGTTTACCTGTATTTGTCCTAAACTAAGACTCATCAGAGTTAAATGTTCACAAAGGAACATTTTCCTAGTGTATGTTGCTCGTAGCATCATAGATAGAAAAGACATGAAGTTTCATAATGTAAACTCAACAATATTCATTAATAGTAAATGTGGTAGCATCATTATGATAGAAACCACTAATATCTCTACTTAGTACCAGATACTCTTATAGGTACTAGAGATACAAAAGTGAATCAAGAGCAAAATGTCTGCTTTATCTGAGGAATGAGTGCACAGAGACTACAAACCAACTCTGTGAAATATATAGCCTAATAGATTGTGTGATTAACAAAAATGAAGGGAAGGGTTTTAGAAAGCACATTGAAGGAATAGTTTTTAACTCTCCAGTGTATCTGCATGTAGAAGATGGCATTTGAGTGAAGATACCGTGCAAGTTTTTAAAAATGCCATGTAGACCTCCAAAGGAATTGCCATCACCAGCAAATGCAGCAGCCCATGCAGAAAGCCGTGTGTGGGAGCATGCTGGAGTTGTTTACATATGGTGGTCTATGTGGGAGCATGTTTGATTTGTTTATATATGGCCCATGTAGCAGCATGCTTGATTTGTTTACATGTGATGGTCCATGTGGGAGCATGTTTGATTTGTTTATATCTGAGGCCCATGTAGGAACATGTTTGATTCGCTTAGATATGAAGGTCCATGTAAGAGCATGCTTGATTTGTTTTCATGTGATGGTCCATGTGGGAGCATGTTTGATTTGTTTACATATGGCGGTCCACGTAGCTACAGCAAAGTGAGTAAGGAGTATTGTGGTGGATGAGACTAGAGGTTTTAACGGGGATCTTCATGATGGAATTCTCTGCCAGTCATAGGAAAGACTAACAAGAAATTAACTTTTGAAATTAAGGCTACAAGCACTAATATCTTTTATTTGTTAATTATGAGGTACCCAAAGGACCCTCAGGTATCCAGGTAAAAATGTCAAGAAAACAGTTAATTATCGACCTTGGATGCCAAGGCTAGGTCTGGAATGGAAGAGTCTATCTAGAATGAAAAAAGACATAAATGAACTTTAAAATGAAAATTTATAAGAAACAAGGAATATAAAGCTTCCAAGGTCAAACCTGTAATTCTTCCATTTCGCAGAAAATGAAATGGAAGAGATATCAATATACTGGTAGCAATCCAAGGACAGTATGTCCTCAGCTCTGTCCATTGCCGCTAGGTGAATGCGAAGGTGGGAGCCATGGGCACAGCGTGACTTGGACAGGATCGAAGTCCATGGAGCTGAAAGCACAAAGCCCTGTATGTAGTGAGTTTAAACAGAAGGAAGGAAATTAGAGCATGCTAGTGAAAAGGACTGTTTTCAGGATCACTCTCTGCCCCTATATAAGTAATGAGAAAAAATATCATTTTATCACCAGAAAAATGAAAAAGATCCATGGATAACTGTTGTAATTAGGAGACACAGAAAAATGTTGTTTACCAGAGAAAAACAAACCCAGTAAAAGAAAGAATGATAGAGAAAGGGAGGCTTCCCAGAAAAATATGTGTGGGTGAGAAAGTATAACCTGGTACAGGAGCTGGCATTTGGTCATTTCTCAATGTGAAGATAATTTATCAACAGACACAAGTGATGATTGTTTTACACCTTTGTGGAAGTTATTTAAACTTCTCTCATAATTGCTTCAACATTCTCAGACAAAGGAGCACACTGGCTCATGAATTTACGTCATAATGGCAAGGACTAGAGATTAAAGAGCGAGAAGGCCGTGTTAAATCATCATCAAGGGTTGGGTGTGGTGGCGCACACCTTTGTTACAGCATGCAGGAGGCAGGGGCAAGCTGGTCTCTATGAGTTTGAGGTCAGCCCGTTCAACAGAATGAGCTCCACAATTGCTAAGGACACAAATAGAATGACTCTGTCTCAAAACAGACAAACAAACAAACAACAACAGCCAGGAGGCAAACAACAACAATGACAGAAACGAAACAGACAACTCTCAAGGACGACAGAAGGGTAACTGGATTAGGAGAGCACAGCAGTGCTGCCAGGCATCCTTCAAAGCTCTCTTGAAACTTCAGATCATATTTAATGGGATCGGATATTTTCTAGCCATGTTCAGTTTACTGACTGAGCAAGCATGTAAATGGAGACCCGTTGGATGTGCATACGGCACACACTGCTTTTCCATGACAGTAAGCTGGGGCAAGGGCAAGAGAATTGGGGTAGAATCCAAATATGCTTATAAGGAGAAAGTCCTTAAGCAGGACAAAGAGGAAAACAGAATCTAGGGGAAAGGGAACAGAAAACTGACACAAGTCAATTGATTAAAAGGTTGATGAGTTAAAGGGATTGTTCATGAGTTAAGGGGATTGTTGGAAGCAAGACTTTAAAACCAGTAAATAAAAGTGATGTGAATAACAGGGTGCTTGTGAAGTTGGTAGAAACCACAGTTATCCATAATGTCAGGTTTTGCCACACAAGAGATTATTTGGCCATATGCTTTAAAGGAAAGAGAGTCACACAACAGAAGACCCAGGATCTGAAAGGACTATCTAAATAGGTTCTAAAATTCTTAGTCATGGCAGAGTTTGTGATGGAGCGACTGTGGTGTGGCAGCAGGAGGAAGGGAGCCTCATAGCATTGCAGTCAGGAAACAGGGAAAGATGAATGCATGTTGGGATTCAACTTGCTTTCTGCTCCTTTTTACATACCCCAGTACTCCGTCCTGTGATATATTGCCACCCGCATTCAAGGTAACACATTCTCCTTCAGTTAAATCTCTCTTAGCTCCTTCAAAGATACAACCAAAAATTGAGTCCCCAGAAGGATTCGAAATCCACTCAAGCTGGCAATGAAGGCTAATCATCATATCATCAAAAAAGAAAAAAAAAAAACATGTGGAGAGCCTCAAATGATGTCTCTGTAGTTAAAATGGTTGCTGCACAGCAATGAAGACCTGAACTCAAATATCCAACATCCACATAAAAACCCAGAGGTAGCACCATGCATCCATAATCTTAGTGATGGAAAACAGAAATGGGGATTGTGGGACTTGTTGGATCATTCATCTAGATGGTCAGTGAGATGCAAGTTCAGAATGAGACTGTGTCTCAAAAGATGGAGGTGGTGGAGCTGAAGAGATGGTTCAGGGTTGAGCACTTACTATTCTTTTATTTTTTATTATTTTTTATTTTTTTATTTTTTTTAGCACTTACTATTCTTATGGAAGAATATGTTCTCAGCATCCACATGTTGATTAACAATCATCTGTAACTCCAGTTCCTAGGGATCTGGAGCTCTCTTCCAATTTCTGCAGACGCCACACTTCCATGTAGTGTACAGACATATGCGTAGCAAAACACTCATGCACATAGACTAAATAAATCTGAAAAAAAAGTTAAGGAACAATTGTAGAAGGTGTCCAGTACCAACTCTAATCTCCACACGCATGCATTCCACATGAAAGTACACCTACACACATGAATATGTATGCACACAAACACCTTCAAAATAGTAAATGAGAAAGAGAAGCAACATGTTCATTGGTAGAACTTGTTGAACCAAAGCACAGGTGGTTTGCAGTCTCTTCCCTAGAGTTGTACACTGGTGATGGAGAGGATAAAAGGAAAAGCTCGGAGTCAGACCAGCTCCAAGCTTTTATACTCTCTCTTTACTTGTACACCTTCATATTCTCCTTTTTTATTTTTAATTATTTGCATGTGCTTGTGGTGCCCATATGAATTGAGGTGCCCCAAGAGTGCAGAAGAGTCTGTCGAATCCCTTCGAGTTGGAGTTAGAGACAACCTGGAACTGTGCAACGTGCACACTGAAAGCTAAGCTATGGGTCTCTGCAAGAGCAGTACATGCTTTTAAAGGCTGAGTTCTAGTAGCCCAGTCATGTGGAAAGCAAAACAATGATTTAAGATTTGGGAAATGTAATAGTGTCTTTGGTATCAAAGTAAACTTGACAAGATGATAATTATATACTCAAAATAGCAAATTGGTAAAATTGAAAGAACTCTTCACTAGTCTTGAAGCCCTTTGCTGTTAGCCACACCCACTGCCCAACCTTTGTGGACTTTGACTATCCCGAATACAGACTAAGAGCATAATGTCAGATAAATCCTAAATTCCTGTCTACAAAATTATAAAGTTCTAACTTTGCTGAAAAGACAAATAATCAAGTTATTTCTCACACAACAACTTTCAGATTACTCTCCTTTGAGGTAATATTTGAAAACTGCATTCCTTTGCCTCATTGAAAATGTAAATCTAAAGCTTCCTCCCCCAGCCGATGGGAACAAATAGAGAGACCCACTGTCAGACATGCAGACAGTGAGAGTCTTGGAACACTCAGTTCTAAGTAGGATGTCTCCATTAAATTCTGCCACTCAGAGCTCAGTGAACTCTGGAAGAAGAGGTGGAAAGAATGCAAGAGCCAGAGGGGATGGCGTCACCAGGAGAACAAGACCCTTTAAATTAGCATGAATAAAGCTCACATCAATTCATAGAGACTGCATCAGAAAGCACCAAGCACAGAGCCTGTGCAGGTTTGCACCCAAGTCCTCTGAAAATATATTAGGACTCTTAGTTTAGCATTTTATATGGGATTCCTGAGTATGTGAACAAGTAGGTCTCTAATTCTTGTGCCTTCTCTTGGGCTCTGTTCTTTCTTTTAATTTGTGCTGTGAAACTTCAATGTGATAGTTTTTGGGTTATCTTATATTTTATTGAGTTAGATTTAAAAAATCTGTACTCACCATGCAAAAGCAAAGAAAAGGAAAATTGTAATACTAATCAAATATTAAATAAGCATTTGTGTTTTGTTGTAGAACACAAATGTGAATGTCACAATAAAGAAATGAATATACAAAACAATATGAGTGATAAATATATTGTTTTCTCAAATCCCAAGTAAAGGTCAGCATATTTCTATTTATTTGTACCCCAACCATACCCAAGAACTTTATCATTTAGTACTATACTTGATTTTCTGTTAAACTTTAACCAAAATAATCCTCCAATGAACAGTGATAAGCATTAGCATGGATAATAGAAAGAAAAATAGGACAACATTACATAAGGTTGGAAAAATATTTTTAAAACCTTAACTCAATCCTGGATATATTGAACCTGTAGGATTCTATCTTCCATCTGCCAAAGGTTCAAGCACAGAATAAAACCTACTTGAAACTCTTGATCCTTCTAATGCCATATGTAGTATCAACATGTTAATATTTGCTTTGATTAGACAAATTTTTATTTTTGAATATTAAATGTTTTCCTTATGTGTGTGTGGTGATGTGTGTATGTGTAAAGTGTGCATCTTAACAGACATGTGGAGGTCAGAGGACAATCGTGTGAAGTCAGTTCTGTCCACCTTTAGTTGGGTGACATGTTGACAAGCCTGGGTAGTAAGCAACTTTCCTGGCTGAGTCAACCCTTGGTTCCAATTTTTGTCTTTTTCATTAAGTTCTAGGAGAAAAAATAAAAGAAGCAAGTTTGCAGTAGAGAAAATATATTAAAAAAAATA
Source organism: Ondatra zibethicus (assembly GCA_004026605.1). Taxonomy (NCBI): domain Eukaryota; kingdom Metazoa; phylum Chordata; class Mammalia; order Rodentia; family Cricetidae; genus Ondatra; species Ondatra zibethicus. The sequence continues at coordinate 25,592 of PVIU01008691.1, read as the reverse complement.
GTTCCCCCTTTTAATTCCAAGACAATTACATTTTTTTAACATTTTAACTAAGTATTATTATTCTAATATATTTATTACTCCAAAATGTTACTATTTCCAGAGCACTTCCCATTTTTATATCTCACACTCTCCATAGATCACAAACTCAGGAGCAGGGTGGTTGGAAAATTCTAGCTTGGAATTTCCCATGATGTCTGCTCCATTGATAATCTCAGTTCTCTGAGAGAGTGGCAGAGACAGACTAAATGTTTCCTAAGAGGTCACCTGACAAAATTCATAGCTCCCTCTACCTTTTCTTGATGACGGGCTTGCTCACATTTTTTTCTAGGTATTTTTAAATAAACCACCAAAGCCAACAGCTCTCTTGAGCTTTGTGACATAAACAGGAGGTGAAAGGAGCTTCAGTGTCTTGTGACGGTGAGACAGATGCTGAAGTAAAGGGATTTATAAAAACTCAAAATGACAAGGTCGTAGAGAGAGGATTTTCAGCCACACAGTACATGTTTGGGGTGTGATGTGGGAAAGAGTGGAACTGGTGGCTGGCAATGCACACTGCAGACCTTGCATGTACTTCTGCAGGAACAAAAGTTATTTTTTCTTTTATTTCTTATTTATTTTCATTAATAATAAATGATGGTGATCTCAGCACTTTAGCATCACAGGCTCCAATCCTCTCATTTTCTATCTGCAGCACTGAGATGTGGCTCTGCTGTCAATACAAGCGGTGGCATCTGTTACACAATAAAAACCGAAGCCATTTTTAGTACGGCTAACTTTTTGAATTACTCCACAACAAAAGGGTGTATAGTCTGTGCTGAGAGATGACGTCATGCAGCAACGTCTCAGGGACACAAGGATGAGTGACCTAGCAGGCAGAGGCTAGGATTAAGTCATTTCTGTACTAAAAGCAGAAAAAGGCAAATGAATGATATTATGTTAATCTCTCATAGCATATTAAAATATATATACAATTGCCTACTAAAAATTATATATCAGCTGCCTCTTATAAATAGCATTGCATGATTAGTGTATTTCAAAATTAATTTCTAGAACTTAATTTTTCTGTTTTACTTCCTCTTGTTTTACTTTTTAAATAATTTTAGTTGTTGTGCAAAGTATTAGCTATTGCGTTGGCACTTTATAATGAAGTGTGGTTTGGTCGATTCTCCTTTCTCATCTCCCAATACCTGCTCCGCACCACAGCTTCCTCCCTCCGTCTTCCTTCTGCTTTCATGCCTTCTGTGTCATTTTGTCTCTCACTTCCTTGGCACCTCGTTTGGCTCTCAGTGTCCTGTCTAACATTTCAGATCTTATCCACATTTGCACTCTTACATTAGAGCTAAAATCCCCGAATGAGACTTCCTAGAACCTCGCTTAGTTTTACACTTTCCATATCTATCTCTTTTTCTGAAATGTTCATAGCTTCATTTTTCTTTTTAGTTTTGAGTGGTATCCATTATGTACATGAGCCACATTTCCATTTTGATTCATCTGTTGATGAGATCTAGACAGGTTCCGGCTCCTTCCTATTTGACTATGACGGCAACAAACAAGTTTGTGCAAGTGTCTCTGCAGTAGGACATGGAGTCCTTTAGGTATATGCTCAGGACTGCTGTAGCTAGGATACATGCTACTTCTATTTTTAATTTACAAGCTAGTTTGTTGGTTTTATTGTTTAACCAAAGCTAAAGTAAACTTCAAAATATGTAAATGTCCTTGCCATTCTCAAGGCCAGGCAGATTTATGCTGGACTTCCCAAATAAATTATGGTATAGAGCAATCAAAAATTGGTATCAGGAGGCTTTTCACGGACACTAAGCATCAGAAACTTAAAAAACAGTCAAGGGAAGAAAGAAGAACAGAAAAGGACCATCCAAGAGTGTTAGGGCTCAGTGTTCATCAAGAGAGCTGAGTCACTTCCCATGGGTTAGTTGTTAAATAGATATTCTAACATATTGGGGAAATTTTTTATGAAAAGTAGTTTTAAACTCAACTGATAAAAGGTAATATAATGATTGATGTGCATTTTATATAATTTGCAAAAGAATCAAACTCTCTTGATTATAACCCTGACTTCTTTTTTTATTTTAGAGATGAATATTTTAATATCAGACAGTCATAAAATTGTTTCATGACTTAAGAAATGAAGATATTAGCTAATAATTTATTCCTAAGATTATCAAGAGATTTGCAAAGCATTGGGAAATAATGAGAAGGTTAATTTATGCAGTTGTGAATGATAAACTAATCATGAGGGCGCGATCCTGTTTGCTTGCAATTCCAGCACGGAAGCGGTGAAAGCTGGGGGTACAAAGTTCAAGGTCATCCTTGACTAAATACAGAATTTGAGTCTAACCTGAGCTACATGGCGAAATACTGTCTCAAAGAAAGGAAAGTAGGAAAGAAGAAAGGAAGGAAGCAAGGGAGGGAGGGAGGAAGGACTTCACTTGGTTGATCATGGGACAAGAACCAATCACTAATAATCCTATGTCCTTAAGTTTAACTCGAACATTTTCCAGGAAAAAAAAAGGTTTAGTAGTGTGGCATTTCATAGGAGAAAGAATAACTGAATTAATTGATAATTTAAACACACAGAAAAAATTGTTTTGGAGTTAAAAATAAGCATAGAAGCTAGAGATGATCTCTCTAAAACTCTTAAAGACAAATATAATTGCCTTGAAAAATCTAATGTGATATAAGTCATATCAGACTAGTAAGAGTGGACATTTGCTCTAACAATACACTGTTTCCTGCTGTTATTTATTTTTAAAGATACAGCAGAGCCAGCTAATAAAAAACATGAACATTTGTTTAAAATTAAAACATTTTGATGATGTGGCTAAGTAGAATCTAGATTCAGTTAGCCCATGGAGAACTGGACTGGAAAGAGTTAACTGGAAAAATTCTGTGCCATTTCAGGAGGACTGGAGAATGGAGGTGCTGTTTGATATTGCAATTCAAGAAGTATCAAAGAAGGTACAGGGTCAAAGTCAAGCTAAAAGCTTCTTTCTTTCATCTAAAAGGCAGGTCAGATCATCCTATTCCTCTCATTTTTTTAGAGAAGCACATAGGAAGGAAGCAAAGAAAATACTCAAAGTGAAGAAGTAGACAGGCACACGGAGAGGACCTTCAGCTCGCCATGGGTGAGAGACAGGAGGATGTTGAAAAGTCGACACGATAAAGGAGGGATGATTTCAGCGCTCTGAGAGTATCCTGAGCAGAGAGAAACACAAACATACAGAGTTTCACTCTGCAACATTGCAGAAATAAACTACTATGAATAGTCCTGAGGAACAACAACAAATTAAGTAACAAAATGGAGCAGGATTTTTGCAAATTTGTGATCATTATATAGAATTTTTTCTGAAGATTTTTATTTCATCTAAATCCAGAGACTGAAATGATAAAGGGTAGTTTTTATTCTAACAGGTTTTCTTTATTTTTAGCTACTTTTCTTGGTAAGTTTGTTGTTACATTATAGTTTTCTTCAGAGAACCAGAAAGATCTTCTCCCTCTGAGATATCAACTAATCATTATCTAGATTTCAAATAGATGATAGATAGATAGATAGATAGATAGATAGATAGATAGATAGATAGAATAAAAAGACGGATGACAGATTGGTTGACAATAGGTAGGTAGTAGACATATAGATGTAGCCAGAAAAAATGGCTAATAAAAAGAAATATAGATTAACAAATTAGAAAATATGTAGGTGATAGATGGGCAAATAGGTAGAAGATAAAAGTAGATAGCTAATATGTAGAAGATATACAGATGAGCATTAGACCAATGATGGGTAGGTGATTGATTACAGTGTTGATTAGTTTTATGTCAACTTGACACAAACGACAATCATTTGGGAAGGATTCTCATTTAAGAATCTCCATAAGAATAACTTATAGGAAAGTCTATAGTGAATTTTAAAAAAATAGTGATTATTATAGAAGTGCCCAACCTATTGTGGGTGGTGCTACCCTGTGGGGTAGGTGATCCAGGGTATAAAAGAAAGCAGACTGAACAACCAATAAAGAGCAAGCCAGTAAGCAGCACTCCTCTGTGGCTTCTGCTTCAGTTCTTTCCTTCAATTCCCTGCCTTCAGTTCCTGCCCTGACATCCTTCCTTGCTCTGTGATGTGGATATGTAAGCAAAATGAAGCCTTCCCTCCCCAAGTTGCCTTTGGTCATTGTTTTATCACAGCTACAGAAAGCCTAAGACAGACAGACACATTTTTTTCATATTCTTTTATTTTTTTTCATTCAAAAATTTACACTTCCTCCCCTGCTCCCAGTCCACTACCCCTCCTCCCTCCCCCTGCTTCCTTAAGAGAGGGCATGGTACCCTGCCCTGTGGGAAGTCCAAGGCCCTCCCCCCTCCATCCCAGCCTAGGAAGGTGTGCATCCAAATAGACTAGGTTCCCCAAAAGATAATACATGCAGAAGAGATAGGTCCTAGTGTCATTATTGATGGATTCTCAGTCTGCCCCCATTGGCAGCCACATTCAGAGAGTCTGGTTTGATCATATGCTCGTTCAGTCCCAGTCCAGCTGGATTTGGTGAGCTCCCATTAGATCAGGAACACTGTCTCAGTGGGTGGACCAGCCCCTCACGGTCCTAACTTCCTTGCTCATCTTCTCTCACCTTCTGCTCTTCGACTGGACCTTGGAAGTTCAGTCCGTTGCTCTGATGTGAATGTGGGTCTCTGTCTCTATCTCCATCCATCAAACGAAATTTCTATGGTGATGATCAAGATTTTCATCAATGTGACTATGGGACAAAAGGCTAGTTCAGGCACCCTCTCCTCTGCTGCCCAAGTACCTAGCTGGGGACATCCCCGTGGACACCTGGGATCCCCTCTAGAGCCAAGACTCTTGCCAATCCTAAAATGACTCCCTTAATGTAGATATTTTATTCCCTTCTCCAATATCCACCTTTCCTCCATCTCCACCCTCCCACTTCCCCAAGCTCTCCCCAGTCCTTCCCTTCTCCCTTCTCTCTTCTCCCTTCTCCTTCCCCCTCTCCCCTTCCTCCATCCCCCACCCCTACTCCCACACCTATCCCTGCCCCTGTGCTTCCAACTTTTGCCTGGCGATCTTGTTTGCTTCCAATTTCCAGGAGGATCTATATATGTTTTTCTTTGGGTTCATCTTGCTATTTGGCTTCTCTAGGCTTGTAAGCTATAAGTTTAATGTCCTTTGTTTATGGCTAGAGTCCACTAATGAGTGAGTACATACCATACTCGTCTTTTGGGGTCTGGATTACCTCACTCAGGATAGTGTTTTCTATTTCCCATCCATTTGCATACAAAATTCAAGATGTCATTGGTTTTTACTGCTGAGTAGTATTCTAATGTGTATATATTTCACACTTTCTTGATCCATTCTTCCATTGAGAGGCACCTAGGTTGTTTCCAGGTTCTGGCTATTACAAATAATGCTGCTATGAACATAGTTGCGAAAATGATTTTGTAGTATGATTGGGCTTCTCTTGGGTATATTCCCAAGAGTGGTATTGCTGGATCCTGAGGTAGGTTGATTCTCAATTTCCTGAGAAACCGCCACACTGATTTCCAAAGTGGTTGCACAAGTTTGCATTCCCACCAGCAATGGATGAGTGTTCCCCTTACTCACATCCTCTCCAGCATAGGCTATCATTGGTGTTTTTGATTTTAGCCATTCTGACAGGTGTAAGATGGTATCTCAAAGTTGTTTTAATTTGCATTTCCCTGATGGCTAAGGAAGTTGAACCTGACCTTAAGTATCTTTTGGCCATTTGAACTTCTTTTGTTGAGAATTATCTGTTCAGATCATTACCCCATTTTTTAATTGGGGTATTTAGAATTTTAATGTCTAGTTTCTTGAGTTCTTTGTATATTTTGGAGATCAGACCTTTGTCTGATGTGGGGTTAGTGAAGATCTTCTCCCATTCAGTAGTATGCCTTTTTGTCTTAATGACTGTGTCCTTTGCTTTACAGAAGCTTCTCAGTTTTAGGAGGTCCCATTTGTTCATTGTTGCTCTTATTGTCTGTGCCACTGGGGTTTTACATAGGAAATGGTCTTCTGTGCCTATGTATTGCAGGCTACTTCCCACTTTCTCTTCTATCAGGTTCAGTGTGGTTGGATTTATATTGAGGTCTTTAATCCATTTGGACTTGAGTTTTGTGCATAGTGATAGATAAGGATCTATTTTCATTCTCCTACAGGTTGACATCCAGTTATGCCAGCACCATTTGTTAAAAATGCTTCCATTCTTCCATTGTAGTTTTAGCCTCTTTGTCAAATATGAGGTTTTCATAGGTTTGTGGATTAATATCCCGGTCTTCGATTCTATTCCATTGGTCAACATCTCTGTTTAGATGTTTTCATTACTGTAGCTCTGTAATAGAGTTTGAAGTCAGGGATGGTAATGCCTCTGGAAGTTCCTTTATTGTATAGGATTGTTTTGGCTATCCTGGGCTTTTTGTTTTTCCATATAAAGTTAAAAAATCAGTAGCCCTCCTATACACAAAGGATAAAGAAACAGAGAGGGAAATCAGAGAAACATGACCTTTCAAATAGCATAAAGTATCTTGGGGTAACACTAACCAAGGAAGTAAAATATCTATTTGACAAGAATTTTAAGACCTTGAAGAAATCGAAGAGGATACCAGAAAATGGAAGGATCTCCCATGCTCCTGGATTGGTAGGATCAATATAGTAAAAATGGCAATTCTACCAAAGGCAATCTATAGATTCAATGCAATCCCCATCAAAATCCCAACAAAATTCTTCATAGACTTTGAGACAGACACATTTTTTAAGAAACCTTGCAGAAATGTACAGCAGCTCTTCAGCTTTAATAGGAGTAAACCTAGAATGTAGCTGGTGACATCGTCCATGCTACCAAAGAAATTTTAGAAGAGATTGGTGTCATTTCTTGAGTAACAACAGACTCAGCCACTGTGTTCTTCCAGCTTGAATAACAAGGGAAGCAGGGCATCCATGAAACCAGATTTCTATCGTGGTACTGGAGAGTAGTAGGTTATAAATGAGTCTTGAAGAGACATAATTTTCTTAATATAAATAAGAAGAGGTTGTCCCTGGCTTAAGCAAGAACATGACTAAGCTGTGATTTAAGGCCCAGTTCTTCCTCTGCGTTCTTAGTTTGAAGTCATTCAAGATCTTCACAGTAACAAAGCTGAGTGAAACTTAAGTTGCTTTTCTATTTATAATCAATATATCTTCTGAATATTAAGGAAAATGACTTTTAGGCATACAAAGTAATTTTAGTATTCTGTGTACCTTAAGTATAACATGAATATTATTTGCACATGAAAATCATCTTAAGACTTTGAAAATATGAAATGGAAAATCCAAGGTTTCCTCACTTAAGATGAAATAATTCAAAACAAACAAGACCATGAATAATGAGAAATATAGAAAGAGTGTACACTAGAGCTTTTTAAAAGATATATGTGAACTGGTATAGAATAACTCAAAATAACACTCCCAAGACAATTGCCCTTCTCTCTGAAGGTACATCAGCCCATGGAGCTGCTTGATGGTGGTTTACTGTGCTATAAACATCAGGTTTGTTGGACCCAAACTCAGAAGATATGACTTTCTTTCTTTCTCTTATCTGTGGTCTCTATCCCAGCCATTGCTAGGGTGTATAGTTTGCCTGCTAATAGTGTGTCTTTCAAACTCTAATAACACTGTCCTTACTCTTTGAGTACACACACACACACACACACACACACACACACATACACACACACACACACACACACATGCCACAGAGGCATATATGGAGCATCTGATGAAGAGCTAACAGTCTGTTGATGAGAATGATCTGAAAAACTTCAGATTATAAAGAAATAAGAAATGTACCATATAACATTAGTGGTGAGTCATGAAACAATGAAAGTTAATATGTTTTAACATTCATAAATATGTAATTCATGCAGGAGTTTTTGTAGATATTTAACTCAGCTTGGGGTCTATATCAAGAGTACCCTTCAGATGAGACTCAAATAAAATTGGGACTTACAAAGTCCCAATGTCTTATGAAAATTGGTGATGTAGATGAACAAATAGTAAAGACAAGCCCCACAACCAAGAGTAGTTAGGCAACAAATGTCTTTTTAAATAACAACATGAAGTTGGGTTTGTAAGGAAATAGAAATAATCAAGAAGGGGTTAAAAGAGAGAGCTCCACATGATCAAATACACTGTATGACATTTTCAGAGAATTGATAAAAACATTATTTAAAACATAAATTGAAATTAAGGTATAATTAAATTATATAATGATGTAAGATAGGTACTTTAAGTTTTATTCTCACTACTTAGCTGAAAGAATGTGCTCTTAACACGAAGAAGGAACACAGGAGGTAAATGAGGCAGTACAAATGTAAAAATATTTGAGAGGTAAAATAGTTATTTACAATTGATTATAAGCAACAAGTTTCTGGTTTAAGCAAAGAATGGCACTGATGACATCATAAAACACAGAAATCAGTCAAAGGGGGTCAAAGACAGTATGGCCTCAATTTTAAAGCATTGCATTTGAGAAGGGAAAGAATTAGAGATTTGAATGGATATGTTGAGTCAAATATCTGCAGCTGAAAACAATTCCAGAGAAATTTCTGGGGTATAGATTGGAGACCATACCATTTACAGGTTGGGTAGGAGTTGAAGGACTGTGCCAGGTAAGGAATCCTGCCCTACTCATCCCAGATTCCAAGACAATCAGCAGTTCAAGGTCATCTTTGTCTACACAAGTTTGACACCAGTTGTGCTCCAGGAGATCTTGGAACTGCCTTCACGAAATCTAAAAAAAAACAAAGGAAAAGAGAGGCAATGGAGGTAGGAGGGGGGCTACATGGGAGGAAGAAGTGGGTCAGCCAGAGGAAGGGGAGCTTAGATTAAGTTCTGGGTGTAAACACAGTTCATTATATGCAAGGGTTCTATTGTCAAATATTTTTTCTTAATTGACTTTAAATAAAACAATAAAAAATGAACTTTAAAATTAAGAAACATTTCAAAATATCCATCATGTAATTATATTATAATCTCAGAAAATAAAAGCAAGTAAAATTTTAAAGTAATAATTCAATATTGATTAATTAAAATACTAAAAAGAAACAACCAGGACCCTATTATAAAAACTATCAATGACTTGTATTTTATGTCTCAGGAGATGAGAAGAAAGAAAAGTCGATAGGATAGAAAGATTCTAGCAGATAAATGACAAAGAAGATTTTTAAAAGACACCTCATTTTTACAGTATGGGGGACACATTGCTAATCAGAGTTTTCTAGAATGACACTTACTAGTTTTTCAGGTTTTGCTAGAACACAAAATGTTTCTATTATATTGAAGTTTATTTTAATTTCTCAATATACTCACTATCTCTTAAGAAAACTCTTGTTGATTTGTGATGCAGTTGTTGAAATAGCATGATCGTTAGGTGCTCCATCTCAGTGTAGTTGTTGAATAATGAATGAGTCCGTCTCACGGCAGGTGCCACCATCACTGCAGGAGCCAGTTCAGACTTGAGAATATTCTAAATACGCTCCCATAGTGCACAGCAATTTGTAAAGTGTAAAAATCCATCACAAATATCTTTGTGCAGCACATTTTCTATATGAAGTACCGTATCTATTTAAAAAAAAAACATAATACATAGCTCTCTGGGTTGATAATATAAATTTAAAATTCTCTAATGTAAAATTCAACTTATGTATACAAAATGTACAACTGACTATTGTTTCAGAAGCCAAAACAAGCAAATAAGGTTTTTCTGTGTAGCTCTGACTGAACCAGAACTCACTTTGCTGACTAAGCTGGCCTTGAACAGCCTGCCTCTGCCTCCCGAGTGCTGGAATTAAAGGCATGCCCCACTGCCTGACCAATATACCTGGTTTTAGGTTGAGGTACTTGATCCACTTGATCTTGCATTTTGCACATGGTGATAAATATGGATCTACTGGCATTTTTCTACATGCTGATATCCAGATAAACTAGCATCATTTGTTAAAGACGCTTCCTTTTTTTCTGTTGTAATTTCTGACTTCTATTTCAAAAACTGGGTGTCCATAGGTGTGTAGATTTATGGCAGTATCTTTAATGCAATTCCATTGATCAACCTGTCTGTTTTTATGACAATCCTGTGCATTTTTTGATTACTATCACCCTATAGTGCAGTTTGAAATCAGGAATGGTAAAACCTCCAGAGGTTCTTTACTGTACAGGAATGTTTTAGCTATCCTGGGTGTTTGTTGTTTTATATGAAGACGTGTTGAGGGAGAGAGGGCCTGCTTTTCATCCTGGCCACCCAGCTAGCTTAGCCCCAAAATAACCACACGGAAACTGTATTAATTAAATTACTGCCTGTCCCATTATATCTAGCCTCTTCTTGACCAATTCTCACATCCTGATCTACCCCATTTCTACAAATCTATGTAACACCATGAGGTCATGGCTTACTGGGAAGGATTCTAACCAGCATCAGTCTCAGGCAGGAGCTTCATGGCATCTGCCATTCTGCCCTTCTTCCCAGCATTCTCTTCTGTCTTCCCTGCCTTTCTGAGTTCTGCCCTATCAAAAGGCCAAGGCAGTTTCTTTATTCAACCAATGAAAGCAACACATAGTCAGAAGGACCTCCTACACCAAAGATGAGTATTGTCCTTTCATGGTTTGTTGGAATGATGCTGGAATCTTGGTGGGGATTAATTTAATCTGGTAGGACAGTCATTTTTACTATGTTGATTCTACTGATTCATGAGCATGGGAGTTCATTCCATCTTCTGATATCTTCTTCAAATATTTTTTCAATGAATTGAAGTTTATATAGGTCTTCACTTGTTTAGTTAGTGTTACCTCTAAGATATTTTATATTATTTGTGACTACTGTGAAGGGTGCTATTTCTCTGAATGGTTTCTTTCTCAACCCATTTGTCATGTATATATTAAAAGGCTACTGATTTTGTTATTGTTGTAAATCTAGCCATTTTGCTAAAGCTGTAGGAGCTCTCTGCTAGAATTTTTGGGATTGTTTACATATGCTATCATATAATCTGTGAATAGCAATGCTTTGACTCTTTCCTTCCCAATTTGCATCCTCTAATCTCCTTCAGTTATTCTCTAATTCCTTCTAGAGCTCCAAGTACTAATTTATGGAGAGTGTGAGCAGCCTTGTCCTATTCCTGATTTTAGTGGAATTTCTTTGAGTTTCTCTCCATTTAATTTGATGTTAGCTATAAACTTGCTGTAAATTGCTTTTATTATCTTTATTAATGTCCATTGTACCCCTAATCTCTCCGAGACATTTCTCATGAAAGGGTGTTGGATTTTGTCAAAGGCTTTATCAGTATCTAAGGAGATGCTTATATGGGATTTTTTTCTTTAATTTTGTTTATATGGTGGATTACATTGACTGATTTTCATATGCTGAACTGCCCCTGCATCTCTAGGATGAAACCCACTTGATTATGGTGAATAATGTTTTTGATGTATACTTGGATTCAGTTTGTGAGTATTTTATTGAATATTTTTACATCAATATTCATGAGGAAAATTGATCTGTCATTCTCTTTCTTTCTTTCTTGAATCTTTGTGTTGTTTGCATATGATTGTAGCTGTGGTCTCATAAAATGAATTTGGCAGTATCCCTTCTGTTTCTACCCTGTGGAATAATTTGAAGAATATTGACATTAATGCTTCTTTGAAAGTCTGGTATAATTCTGCATGAAAACTGTCTGGCTCTGAACTTTTTTTTGGTTGAGGGATTTTAATGACTGCTTTTATTTCCTTATTGTCATAAGTTTATTTAAATTGTCTATATGATCTTGATTTAATTTTGGTAAGTGGTACCTATCAAGAAATTAGTGCATTTCTATTAGATTTTCCAATTTTATGTTGTACAGAATTTTAAAGTATGGCCTGTGGATTTTTTGGATTTCCTTGGTGTCAGTTGTTGTTTCCCCTTTCATTTCCAATTTTGTTAACTTGGATATTCTCTCTCTAGCTTCTAATTAGTCTGGACAAGGTTTTGTCCATCCTGTTGATTTTCTCAAAGAACCAACTCTTTCTTTCATTGATTCTGTGTACTGTTCTCTTTGTCCCAATTTTATTGATTCCAGTCCTCAGTTTGATTATTTCCTACAATCTACTACTTTTGGGTATAGATGTTTCTTTTTGTTCTAGAGCTTTTAGGTGTGCTGTCAAATTGCCAGTATAATATCTCTTCAACTTCTTTACGTAGGCAATTAGTTTTTTATGTAGGCACTTAGTGCTATAAACTTTCCTCTTAGCACCACTTTCATTGTGTCCCAATATGTTTGGATATGCTATGCATCCATTAACTGACTTCTAGGAAGTATTTAATTTCTTTCTTTATTTCTGACTTGAACCAGTAGTCATTCAGTAGAGAGTTGTTCTGTTTCCATGAGTTTGTATGTTTTCTATTGTTTCTGAACAATAGTTCAGAAGTTGAAATCCAGTTTTAATCTGTGGTGGTCTGATAGGTTGTAGATTTTATTATTTTCTTGTATTTGTTGAGACTTTCTGTGTGAGTGAGTTTGTGATCATTTTTTTGAAAATGTTCTGAGAGGTGCTGAGAAGAATAAATATTCTTTTCTGTTTGGGTGAAATGATTTGTAGATATCTTTTAGGTCCATTTCATTCCTAACCTCATTTAGCTCCAGCACTTTAGGTTTTTGTTAGGATGGCATGTCTATTTCATGAGAGTGCAGTATGAAATGCCCCACCATCAATACATGAGGTTCTTGGTGTGAATTAAGTTCAGTAGTGTTACCTTTACAAACTTGAGTATTCTTGCATTTGAGGTATAGATGTCAAGAATTAAAAGATCATCTTTGTAGATTTTTCCTTTGATGAGTAGTATGTGTCCTTCTCTTTCTTTTTTGTTTTGAAATCTATTTTGTTAGATACTAGAATGGCTATACCAACTTGTTTCGTGGGTCTATATGCTTGGAGAATATCTTTGATGTTGAGGTGTGTTTCTTGTATACAGCAGAAGGAGCTATCCTGTTTTCACATCTGTTCTGTTGGCCAATGTCTTTTATTGGTGAATTAAATTAATTGATATTGAGACATATCAATGACCAAAGATTTTTACCTCTTGGATTTTGGTAGTGGTAGGTGTGGTATGGTGCATGCATATGTGTTTTCTTTCTTTTTGTTTTGCTGTATAAAATTATTTACTTTCTATGTTTCCATGGGTATTGTTAATGCCTTGGGTTGGTATTTTCCTTCTAGCACCTTCTCTAGGGCTGGATTTGTGGATCGCTATTGCTTGTATTTGACTTTATCATGGAATATTGTTCTTTCTCAGCAATGGTGATGGAAAGTTTTGCTGCATATCACAGTCTGGGCTGGCATCTGTGTCCTATGAAAGTCTGTAAGACATCTGCTGAGGTCTTCTGGCTTTTAGAGTCTCCATTGAGAAGCTAGGTGTAATTCTAACAGGTCTGTCTTTATTTGTTACTTGGCCATTTTCTCTTTCTGCCTTTTAAAATATTCTTTCTTTGTTCTATATGTTAAGTATTTTGAATATTATGTATTGAGGGGACTTTTTTCTGGTCCAATATATTTGGTGTTCTGCAAGCTTCTTGTTCCTTTATAGGCATGTCCTTTCTTGGGTTAAAAATTTTTTCTTCTGTGTTTTGTTGAAAATATTTTGTGGGTCTTTGAGCTGGTATTTTTCTATTTCCTTTATTCCTATTATTCTTAGGTTTGGTCCTTTCACAATGTTCCAGATTTCCTGGATTTTCATGACAGGAAATTTTTAGATTTAACATTTTCTTTGACAGATGAATCTGTTACTTCTTCTTTTCCATCTCTTGTATTCTGTTGGTGATGCTTGCATCTGTAGTTCCTATTTCTTTCCCTAGATTTTCCATTTCAAGAATTCCTTCAGTTTGGGTTTTCTTTATTGCTTTTATTTCCATTTTCAAGTCTTGAACATATTTATTTGTTTTCTTCATCTGTTTGTTTCTTCTTGGCTTTCTTTAAGGGTTTTATTTTTGTTTGTGTTTTCTTCTATTTCTTTAAGAGATTTATTCATTTTCTCTTTAAGATCTTCTGCTGTCTTCATAAAGTCAGTTTTAAGGAGATTTTTCTTATTCTTCAGCTATGTTGGCATATCCATGACTTTCTGTATAGGGTGAGTTCTGGTGATGAACAACCTTTGCTGTTCTAGGTTGAGTTCTTACACTGTTGTCTAGGCATCTGGGTTTGAGGTGATTAAAAATCTAGGTGCCAGTTTCTGAGTTAATCTTTGTTGGATGAGTATTTTGTTCCTTGCATTCTTTTTCCTCTCTGGTCTTCTGGCTGGTGTGGTCTGTGGCTGAATAGAGGGTCTCTACTTGAGTTCAGGCTGGACTTCTGATAGTGAGGGTGGCCTCTGATCAAGAAGGGAGTTTCAGCCCTGGTTGGAGGCTGGAGTTCTGGCTGCTGGTACATAGTCTCTGGTCCAGCAGGGGGAATCCTCTGTCAGAGGAGTGATTTTGGTTGTGTGAATAGCTCTGGAAGACTTGAAGCCCTCAGCCAAGTTGTGGCCTGGGGTTCTGGCAGTGGGCATGGCCCCTGATGGGGCAGGGAGCTGTTACAGGAATTCTGTTTATATTCATGGTCAGTTACCCATTTGAAAAGAACATTTGGTCTGAGGGGTGAAATTCACATTCAGCTGGCCAGAATCAATAAACAAGTCCTTGCAAACCCAAAAGGAGAGAAAGTGTGGTTCTGGGGAGAATAGGTGGGGCCAGAATTTTGATCAGTCCTTTTGGAGCCAGAATGCAATATGGCAGGTAAGTTGCAGCCATAGTAATTGTCTGGGGTTCTTGTATTTGCCCTCAACTTTTATAATTAATAACCACTAAAAGAAATATCTTTAGGGGCCTTCTGTCAGAGTTGTGAGCTCTGGATTCTTCTAAAACATGTGCTTTAGTTAAAAGTCAATAAAATCTGCTTCCAGTAAACTGGTAACATCCCTGTTAGTCAGTTTTTCATCACTATGACAAAATAACTTGAAAGAATGAAATATTTATTTTATCTTATGATTTTAAGGGATTCAATTCATGGCAGAGATAATTTTGGGGATACCATGGTAAAACAAAACATCTTAGTGGCAAGAACATGTAGCAGAAAAGGACATTCATTTCCAAGGAGACAGGAAGCAGAAATAAATAGATAGATAAATAGATAGAAAGATAGATAATAAATGAGGGACTTGATGAATGAATAGATAGATAGATAGATAGATGTATATATTGGTGGATGGATAGATGGATGGAGGAGGGAAGGAAGAAAGGAAGAGAAGAAAGAAAGAAAGAATGAAGGAAAGAAAGAAAAGAGGAAGGAAGGAAAAGGTGGCAGCTGGGTACAAACCATAGCTTTAGGGCAGGCTCCACCCCAATACCTATCTCATCAAAGTAGAGCCTATTTCATAGTGATTCCTCCATCTCCCAAGTTGTGAACTCATTAATGGACTGAGATGTTAAAGGTCCATTCACTAAGACCTCATCTCTGAGCACTGATTAAATTCAGTGCCAAGCATTCAACCCAGTTTTATAAAAGATGCGTCACACTGGTCACACTGAGACTTGTAACATGAGGTCCTGCTGTTGGAGTTTCTATCCTGCCCAGTTCCCACAGCCAGTTAGCCCAAATGAAAATGACACAGAGAATATACATTAGAGATAAACTGATTGGCCCATTAGCTCAGGCTTCGTATTAGCTCTTATAACATATATTAACCCATTTTCCTTATCTATGTTAGCCACATAGCTCAGTATCTTTTTCAGCAGGGCAGATCATATCCTGCTTCTTCCGTGGTCTGGGCAGGACTGCCGAGGGGGCTTCCTGCTTCCCAGAATTCTCCTATTCTCCTTGCACGACCTCTACTTCCTATCTGGTTGTCCCACCTATACATCCTGCCTGGCTAATGGCCAATCAGCATTTATTTAAAACATAATTGACAGAATATAGAATTGTCCTATACCACTTCCCCTCTTTTTTTTTAAACAAAGTAAATGGTCATAGACCATTTTGGGGGAATGTGGGCATAGTATTCCAGGCTACTTCCTACTGGTTGGGGGTACTGATAATCTTTTGGGGACCTAAAGAAAATTTAGAATTATGATCAAGTCCTGACTGGAGTATCCTATGAGTATTGATCATCTCAGGCAGCATCTTGAATCTGTTCTGGATGTAGAACTCAGATATCCAGGCCATCTGATCCTACCGGAGATTTCTCAGGTGGTCTTCCTTGATCAAACCTGATTTTTCTTAACTCAGAATGAATCCACAGCCTCTCATTTCCTGTGGAAACAAAAGCAAAATCTCTTCTCCAAAGTACCATACTTTTGACTTCAATTGTGAAGTCAAGGTATTTTCAAAATACCTATCTTGGATTAATTTAGCAGCATTTATAAGCAAATATCTTTTAGCAGCTGTTGCTCCTTCCTCAGCATTCAAACAATTCAAAGAGAGCACAATAACATACAGTATCAAGATTCTCTGTGTATTTTTCATCTTTACATGGCTTTATTTTAACCTCTATTTCTTTTATTTTTACTTTTAACTTTTGGCTTTTTGAGATAGGTTCTCTGTGTATCTTTGTCCTGGAACTCCCTCTGTAGACCAGGCTATCCTTGAACTCACAGAGATCTGCCTGTCTCTGCCTACCCAGTGCTGGGATTAAAGGTGTGTGCTACCACACCTTGAACTCACAGAGATCTGTCTGTCTCTGCCTCCCAGGCATTGGGATTTAAGGCATGTGCTACCATACCTTGAAGTCACAGAGGTCAGTCTACCTCTGTCTCCTAAGTGTTGGGATTAAAGGTGTTTACCACCATACCCAACTACTCTCTTTCTTTTTTATTTTAAGGACTTTAATCTTTTATTAAAGCCTGCATATATTTTTAATACACTGTAAACCATTTAGAAGTTTTCTTCATCTTTGAATCTCTCTTTAATGCATGTCTCTCTTTTTCTGACTGCATGAGTCTTTAATTTACCAAGCAATATGGGTAGGATTAAAGCCGTGGCTTTGACCACTGGATCCAGCCCATTCCTTAGCTTTATGAGATTTCAGCCTCATGGCTGAGGTACCAGCCAGAGTCATGTTCACTGCCACAACTCTACAGCATTTCAAGGTCCCTGCCAGCAAGCAAGCTGCAGCAATGTGTCCACAAACCACACTCAAATGCTCCATAGTCAGACTGCCTGCCTGAAAGAATCAGAGTTTGCCCTGGCAGGATGGCCCAGAAAGATGGCATTTTAAAACAGTGTGGTTTTTTTCCTGCTATGGCTGAAAACCAAAAACATGTGGCCAGCTTTTCATCAACACTATGTAAGTGTTTCGTGGCAGGACCTCTTAAAAGAGCTGCAAGGTTTTGCAGCTAAAGCTGAGTGAGGAAACCTCTCTTAAATGAGAGTGCATGCTTGCCTCTAGCAAGCAGAGCAGACCTGAGAAATTGCTGCTACCAAGAAAACATGCTTTACTCTATTCTTTTCTGCCCAGAATTACTTCCTATGCTCGGTCAGGCTTTATGAGGATGCAGTTGTCCACGTGGGTGCCATTCTGTAACATGAGGGCCTGCTGTTGGGGTTTCTGTCCTGCCCAGTTCCCACAGCTGGTTAGCTCCAAAGAAAATCACACAGAGAAGTCTATATTAATGATAAACTGATTGGCCCATTAGCTCAGGCTTTGTATTAGCTCTTGTAGCTTATATTAACCCATTATTCTTATCTAAAAGATGGGGAAATGGTGCGGGACAATTCTGTATTCTGTGAATTATATTTTAAATAACCGCTGATTGGCCGGTAGCCAGGCAGGAAGTATAGGCAGGAAAACCAGAAACGAAGTAGAGGTGGGACAATGAGAACAGTAGTGTTCTGGGAAGATGGAAGTTCTTTCTGCAGTCCTGCCCAGACCACCGAAGAAGCAGGATGTGACTTGCCCTACTGAAAAAGGTACTGAGCCATGTGGCTAACATAGATAAGCTATAAGAACTAATATGAAGCCTGAGCTAATGGGCCAATCAGTTTATCATTAATATAGACCTCTCTGTGTGATTTCTATGGGGGTTAACAGCTGTGGGAACTATGCAGAACAGAAAACCAATGAGCAGGCCCTCATATTACAGAAACTTAATCAACCATATGTAAGAAAGAAGTATGAAGTCAAGGTTAATAACATGAACAACAGAAAACATGGTATATACTTTAATTGTAACTCAACCTATGTCTGACTGAATAAATTGCTTAGATGTTTTATGCCTTCATTCCTCTATACGTAAATAGGCATTAAAACAGCATCTTTCACATATGGTATGTTATGGACTAAAATCAATGGTGTATGTAAAGAACATAGAGTCTGCCATTAATATGCTCTATCTAAATATTAGCTAGAATAAACACTAGCTAGAATAATTTTTCTCCAGTTTTTAAAAAGGCAAATTCAATTGCTCTTAAAATTTGGTGATTAATTTGTTGGACAAAACTCAACCATCATCTGTTACAGATCTGACAAAAAATAAAATCTTCCAGAGACAACTAAAATGTGGAGTGTGAGACTCATGCATGCATTAAGTCAGAGTTTTAAATGCCTTCTATATAACAGGTGACACCCAGGTTTATGTATAAAAGCAGTCTTTTCTCAAGGGCATCTCCATGATATTTGCAAACATGTAACATGATAAATTACATAGAAAAGTAATGAACAATAGTAAATATGTAAGTGGCTAGGAGTTGTGCTGAGGGGTGCTGTCAATCATGCCTGCTCACTGGGTCAGAAGGGATTCATAAGGACTCAGCCATAAGAAAGTTCTAGAAGCCTCATTGAAAGATCCAACTTGTTTCAGAATAAATACACCTTTAGTATCAACAGGCATGAAAAAATGCCCTCTCAAAGCAGATTGATGATGGAGCTTTACTTTGTCAACTGTCTTCAGATTTTACGAGGACAACACTCAGAAAGCAGAGGCCAGATCTCTGAGATTTCCAGGCCAGCAGTGGATCTAGGGTCTCAGCTCATTCTCGGTTCCCTGGAGCATAAGTGACTTACACTGCCTAACCTGTCTTTCCCACTTCACTTGTCTTGACAGATAAAAAGAAATGACAGAAACATTATTCCCAAGATATAAGAATGGAGAAGGCAGTTACAGAAATATTTGAATACCAAAATGCATTGAGATGGCAGAATTCCATCAATGAGCACTTATCTAAATGATAAATGGAACCGTAGGCAGTCACAATAGCTTTTTTTTTGCATTTTTGGGCTAATGTACAAATCCAGTTTCATCAAGTTTGAGTTGGCAGATGCATCCCACTCAATCTGAAGGTGTGTGACAGAGGGAAGAAAAGCCAATCAGGTTGCAGAAGTGAGGGACCTCAAGTCCTTACCTTCTCACAGCATAAAACCTCTCCTGATTCACAGCACTGCCAGCAAGGAGGAAGGAAGAGCTAGAAAGGGTAGCTCTCATCTGGAGAACACAGATGAGTGTCAGAATAGAAAAGAACACAGGGCACCTTAGAAAGGATGTGTTTCAACTCACTACTAACCTCTAAGTCAAAAGAGACAGGGTCTTAACTAAGGGAAGAGCAAATGTGCTGCCCTCAAATCCCTTATCAAATAGGTAGCAAGATAATTTAGCATTACCACATCCTAGATTCTTCCTGGTGGCTATAAGTGAAATAAACTTCACCTTTCAAATTCTGGCAGAAGGGTTTTTGATACATCCCAAAATTCAGGAACTCTGAATTAATTCCTTCAAATTCAAGGGACCAGAAATGAAAATGTCAATGATACCTTCAGACTTTCTGCATGTCTAGATAATATGGGCCCACAGTTTATTTACACAGCTATTAAAATAAATCTCTTCCAAGCATGTTTCCTTCTAACGTTACACTTCACATTTACAACTTAATTGCCTTTTCAGATTTTACTGAAGTTTTATCTCTCACAATAACAGCAAATTCGGGGCTATTTAGAACATTTGCTGAATCAGCTTCACAAATCACATTTTCTTGTTTTCACTACAGCTTACATTGGGCTTGACAATTGCAAATTTCCAAGTTCACATATAATGTCACAACTCATACTTGATTTATGGAGAATATGAGTTTCTAGGTAGTAACACTAATAGTTTGAAGGGATCTCCATGGTGACCACCTAGATTTCTGTACAGCACTTTTCTCACAGAGAAACACAGTTGTGCAGGGCTCAACTACTGTGAGAGGAGAACGCAAGACCAGCATATCATGAGGCTGCTGAGTGACCCCTTCACCAGAAACCCAATGATCACCTCTAGCTTTGTATTATGTACTGCTCGCATTCTTAGATTATATAATTAGAGACTGCTACATAAGACAGGCCTCTGCACTACGGAACCAATGTAAACCGATGTATTAATCTACATTGTCAAGAGCATGCTTTGTCTTATTGGGTCCACCGCTGGTCTGTCGGTTAGAATGCAGATCTTATCCTCCTGGAATTGGCATGCCATGTGGCTCTATAGGATGAACATTTCCATAGCCACAAAGGTCTCCCAAGCCAACACAGCTGGTTACATAACAAAACCCTTTTTTTTTCCTCCCACTTTCAACTAGCAAACTTTAAACTGTAGATTTGAGTCCCCTCTGAAGAAGCCCTTCAGTGATATATTTAAAACATTTTTATGGTCCTCAAAATTTCAGAAAGCTCATTCCCAGAGGAGAAGGCTCATTTCTGTGATCTCCTCCTGCAGTTCGCTCTTTGCCATTTCTCCTTCTATTGCCGGGACTTTGATCCTGTCTCCAAACACAATTTTGTGGCTAGGTCAGAAGTCTGCTCTTCAGTTGCTTATACAATTGGCCAGGTTCATGATGACCTTCGTGATTCTGTGTTCTACTTCTCCTGCTTGGCAATAATCTCTTTGTACTAGTGAAAGACCTCTGGATCGGGAAGACTCTCATTCAAGTCTCAGGATAACACAATCCCTCAGGAACTCATGAGAGACCATCCTTGCTGCAATCACACGAGGTTTATTGACAAGTACCAGCGCTGGGGCTGAGACTCACATCCCATGCAGGGGAGGAGTTCGACCTTGAGTAGCTGGGAGAAGGGGTATTTAAGGGTAGAAACTACAAGCCAGTAATCCAAAGGGGGTAGGGAGGACGTCATTGGAAAATTCCGAAAATACCAGTGATCATTGAAAATTCCGAAAATACCAGTGATAATCACAAGGGGGTAACTCCCTGTTTCTCAAGATTATTCTCAAGATTATAATCTAACTTTATCTTCAGCTATTTTCTGAAACAGAATCACTGAACCAGTTAATCTAGATTTCTGATTCTTCTCTCCCTGCTTAGATTTTTGGCTCTATTTTTTCTGCTAGTGGGGTCTGGATTTATCCAGGTCTTTCACTAGAAATATCTCTTTTCAATAGGCTAGCTTCCAATTCTCTGATAATACAATCTAGTCCATAATTCTACTGATGTATTTGAGTTTGGGTATTTTATTAACTTGGTTGTGTATGCATGTCATCATATAAAATAGTATAGTTTTGCAACTGACACAATTTATTTAGTATATAAGAACTCAACGTTTCTAAGAACTAAGAGCATATGGGTTAGTTATAGATTAAAAACTAGTTCTTATAATTTATGGTCTGTATTTCATTCTACCATTCTATATGCAGTCATGAATGAGCTTCCAAATATACATGATATAATATTAGGTAACACTGCATTTTCAGTTTACTCTCTCCTTTGTGTCCCACAAAAAATGCAAAAGCTTCTTTGCAATATCAAAAAATACCAAAGACAGAATATAAAGATTTTAGTTACATGGAAAAAATGATAGCTATTTGAAACAGAAACATTTCCTATGAACAATTTGATTGAGAAAATGATTGATTTTATATGGTCCAAGATTTTATAAGATATTTACCTTGCTCTTTGAAATAAGAGGAGAACAAGTCTTTTTTTAATTATTTAATTCATTGAAGTGTGTTCTGGTTGGCATGTATGTACTTGATAATTCTTTTAAAATGGACTTAGGGTATGTAATGTAGACAAAACGAATGAGGTCATTCTCTGAAATATGGGTTTCTTGATGCTGTTGCAGAGAACCTGGGTTTAATTCCAAGCACCTACATGATATTTCACTACTGTTTGTAACACCAGTTTCAAGGGATCTGGTGCCCTCTTCTGGCCTCTGCTTACTGAAGGTATCAGGCATGCATGTATTAGACAGATAGACATGCAGACACAACACTCATAGACAAATATAATTTTTAAGGGTGTTCTCAGGAACTAGGTGTCTAATCCTTAGAACAGATAGGTCTCAACCCCTTTGGCAAACCTTTATCCCCCAAAATATTTAGATTATGATTCATAACAGTAGCAAATGAAAATGAAAAGAAGCAATGAAAATAATTTTACAATTGGGGGTCACTACAACATGAGGAACTATATTAAAGGGGGAAGAGCCACTGGCCAATCAGGTCATAGTATTAGAAAGTTTGAGAATCACTGACTTTGAAGTTAAAAGTAACAACAGAATGCCTTGACTCATTTTTTTTTAATGAGGTCACCCTGGGATTCTCTCTACAATGGATCTGTTTCCCCCTGTCCTTCCTCTCTAAAGCTGCATAGGTGTTCCATCCTTACATTTCTGTTCTCCCTTACAGCATCTGCTGACCTGGTCCTTAATGGGATCACCTGTGTGCTTCCCTGCTTCTGCCGCCTACACCAGGATTTTAAGGTGGTCAGCTGACACAGGCTCAAAAAAAAAAAAGTTTTGTTTGTCTGTTTGTTAATTTATATGTGTAAATAATGTGACCACAGTATGGTTGTTTTATGTCTCTGTGTGTATGTATGCTTGTTTTAAAATCTATAAAACTTATAACTCTGGGTTACAACAACTCTGGAAAAATACAAACATGGGGATATATTTTGACTTCAGTGCCATCTTTTGTAAGAGTACCCACATGTGCTGGACCTACCATGGAGACATTCCACCTCCAAAATTCTTTGACTAACTAAAATACTCCTTCTAATCTTCTTACATTTACTTGCATTGATAAGCTGTAATTGATTGGGTAAACTATATGTCTAAATTTAACTTACATGTCTAATTTGGATATACCTGACAAGTAATGGTACCTGTTCTCAAGTACCTTTGCAGAACTAAGAGTATGCAATTTAACAAAAGAGCTTCTTATGACCCAGACAAGCCAGCTCCCACAACATCCTATAGTTCCTCCAAGAAGATACATAGTTACAGAAGATCTTCCACCTGGAGGCTTGCTTTGGGGTATGGCAAAGCCATCCACACAGCAAAAAGCTGCCTTCCACCTCACCAGTTTCCTAGACACTACACATAGGGGATTGATTGTCTCATCTTGCCAAGGCAGGTAGACTAAACCCTCCTTCAAGGGAAAATCTTCGGGTTTCCTGGACTCAGCAGCTAAAGGCTGTTTCTAAGACTTGTGTATGCCAAAGACTAATATGGAGAAATTTAGGATTGCCTGTGTAGCTAAAAGAATTATCTCATTTCTGCTCATTTATCCCTCTTAGATTGGTCTAATGGCATTTGATGACTTAAGGTACTGGTAGCTCATTACTCTTTTCATTTGTTAAGTTTTCCCGCTAAAAATACAGACAGGTGTGCCTTTCTCACATGCTTCATAGTCCAGGATTAACAGGTTTCAGATGTGTCTTCAGAGATCCAGAGTTTTGAATTCCCTTTAATTGTCTTCTAAAATGTTCCTGTTCTAGTTGTCTCACATCACAGATACCTGCAGGTTCCTGGAAAAGTTCTGCTGCTTTATCAAGAAATCTGGATTGAGTGAAGTAACCTAGACCCAGAAAGACAATTATCATATGTACTCACTCATAGGTGATTTTTAAACATGAAGCAAAAAAAAAAAAAAAAAAAAAAAACAACCTACAAATCACAATCCCAGAGAACCTAGACAACAATGAGGATCCTAATAGAGACATACATGGATCTAATCTACATGGGAAGTAAGTAAAAAATGACAAGCTCTCCTGAGTAAATTGGGAGCATGGGGACCATGGGATAGGGTTAAAGGGGAGGGAAGAGGCAGGGAGGGGAGCAAAGAAAAATGTATAGCTCAATAAAATCACTTTAAAAAAACTAACAGTTTCCACAGCCTATTTTAACCCCACCCATTTTCATGCATATTTTACAAGTCACTCTTGCTGTCTGGACCAAGACCAACTTATAGAGAGCCTTCTAGATAACAGCAGCACCTGCACCAGCTCCTGGGACTTCACCGTTAGTACCATCTCTCCAGGCTCAAATAGGCATCTACCCAGCAACAAAAATCTGGTTTTATTCACTCATGCCTCTCCTGTACAACCAGGACACTTCTCTGTCCCATTCTTTCTGACAGCTAGTGACCCTCCCATGGCTAGCCTCATTCATAGGGACAATAATAACAATCTATTTTTTGTTCTTCTAGCAACTTGCCTTCTCATCTCCCTCAAGGAACAAATGCCCGAGGTCTCCAGGATGGCAATAAACTGGATGCCTTTCCAGCCCCACCTCCTGCTGAGCGTAAGCCCACTAACTCCCAACTCTCCCCTCTCTCATGTCACCCCATACACACAGGAAGTAGCCAGACTTGAGCCGACACCCCTATACCCAAAGAGTCTGGGATGTTTGGTTGGAAGTGTCACCTCAGCCCCTAACATCCATATACTCAGAGTCTGGAACGTTTGGGTTAAGGCTTCACGCCAGTCCCTGGCATCCAGAGAGTCGGCAATGTTTGAGTAGAATGTTCCATCCCAAGCCCCCTCCTCTGGGAGCTGTCTCAGTCCAGACTCCATCCCCAAGAAAGCCTGCCTTATGGTGGCACCTTCCCAGAGAGGCTCAAGACCACTCCCACAGGCTATTTATACTGCCCCCCAGAGAGCAAACAGGTGGTTTTCCAGTCTTCCTTTTCCTGTCTCCATCCCTGGGGGACTGGAAGGCTACCAGGGAGCACTGGCATCCATTAAACCTGGGTTTTTTTTTTCTAATTCAGTTTGATTTGATCTGATTCAGATTATTGCATTGGCAGAGAGGTTTATTGGGCTGCAAAAACTTTTCATGTATAGAATTGCTACTGACTTGAATTAGGCACCAATGTCCATTCAAGATATTCAAGTTTAAATATACCACAGCTATAAACATAAATCTGCCTTAAAAACAAGTTTCTTTCATATATCTAGTCTTGTTTGTGCTTGAATTAAATAATTTAGGAATTTCATGCTTTCTTCTTAGTAACACAGAACATAATCTAATTCATGAAACTCAATCCTTTGCATCTCTAATTTGGGCTGCTATAGTACACAAATACAAAGCAAAAAACTTGTTTTACTTATTTTGTATATGTGGACCCATGAGTAGGTGTGTGTGTGTGTGTGTGTGTGTGTGTGTGTGTGTGTGTGTGTGTAGAGGCCAGAGGTTACCATGAAATACCTTCTTCAACTGTTTCTCTAACTACACAGAGACTGTTTTTCATGAAGCCCAGAATATCAAGCCTTAGAGATCCAACTGTGCTTGTTCCTAGTTCTGGACTTCCAAGCACAT
>PVIU01008690.1:0-81415 GCA_004026605.1 Ondatra zibethicus | reverse complement strand
GGGGTCAGGAGGTGGGGGTGTCGGGGGGCAGGGAGGTGGGGAGAGCTGGGATAAAGCTATGAGTGGGGAGGAATTTGGAGGGTAAGATCTGTGCGATCCATCCACTGGAGCTTGGGGACAGGGTGCTGTGGAGGAGAGGCCGCAGCTGCTGGTCTGCTTCAGAGTTGGGTGACACTAGGGGACTGGATTTGGAGGAGAGGAGGGAGAGTGAAGATCTGCAGTTAGCCTAGCTGAGGTATCACCTTTTCACCTTCCCACTTTTCCCCTCCCCCAAAAAACCTCTTACACTAACTCTGTCGAGTGAGGCATGTTTGCTCAGTGACAAAATTCACCTAAAGGTAAATGTTTAGCTGGGGGCTTCACCCGAGCCCCCTGGCATCCATTTTTGAATGTTGGGTGGAAAGTTCCATTTCAAAGCTCCCTCCCCTGGGAGTTGCCTCAGTCCAAACTCCACCTCTGAGAAAGCCTGCCAAATGGTTACTCCTCCCCAGGGAAGGTCAAGACCACTCCCACAGGCTATTTAAACTGCTGCCCCCCCCCCCGAGAATGAACACGTGGTCTCCCCCTTTCCCTCTCCAGTGGTTGTTCCGGTTCTCCTTCCCCCCCAGTGTTTTGGGGGGGCACCAGGGAGTGTTGGCATCCATTAAACCTGGGCATCTTTTAATCTGGTCTGATTTGGATTATTACGTGGTGGGAGAGGTTTGTCGGTCATTAACAGTAATCATTTCACGCTGGGACCCTACCCACCTGCTCCATCCTCAACAGATCTACTTTCTTCTACCTACAACAAATCTGCTTTCCCATTCATTGGTGGCTTCGCCTTTCAGTCAATATTGAAAATTGGGTCTTGCGGGGCTACCTACCTCTGACCCTGGGTCTGAGGCTTCATTTTTCAAGCCCAGTCCTTTCCTCACCTTCTGGCTTTTCTCAAAGTTCTGGTACCAGGTGACTATGTCTCTCTTGGACTCGGAGCCCTTGGCCCCTGCTGTGTAAGTTTGACGAAATACAAAGTAGCATGTTCCTGTCTTGAAATCAACCCTCTCTGAATTTCTGGGACGCTAGGAATTGCAAACCTTTGGTTCTTACTTCTCTGCCTCATTCATGGTAACTGTGTCATCATTTATACTTCCTTGCTCCCATTGGGATGTTTTTTGGAGACTCATTGGCCATTCCTCATCAGTATTGTTGCAGGCCTACCAGCCATTGGCCAAAAAGCTAGACGCGCAAGACTGTCAAGCATGTCCCGGTGGTACTATGGTGATGGAAAAAGATCAGGTGTTTTAAGCCTTAGGGAGTCAACTTGGATTACCTTGAACAGCATTTTGCCAGGTCCAAGCGGCGACTGATGTTCCACAGAGCCTGGACAGTGAAGTCAAAGAGCCAGATACTCCAGGATGTGCCAGCACCTCAGCTTTCCCAGATTCCCCCAAAGATAAACAATGCTCCCACGCCAGGTCAGCAGGAAGTAATCTTGAGAACATGGCCTCCTCATCCCTGCCTCACCTACTACCCCTTTTTTATACCTACTTTTTTTTATACCTTTTTTACCTACTCCTCACTTTTTTATAATAATGAAAAAGGAAGGAATGTTAGTATTCAGGCATCCATACTGGCCTGACCTTGGCGTCCTGCCAGGATACGTCCTCAGCTGCAGCCACTAAAAGAACCTCCTGTGCCCTGCCCCTCCCAGCTCTCTCTCTTTTTCTGTCTTCCCCCACTCTGCCTCTCTCTTCTCTTTTGCCACTCCTGTCCCCAGAGACCAGTCTCCCCACCCCGCCCTTCCCTCTTTTTAAGTTCCCATTACCCTAATAAAAACCCCTCCACAAGAACTCTGTCACATGTCTCTCTTGAGGCCCTTTTTAAATTACAACAGCACCCCTTCAAGGGCCATGAAACCACCGATCCTGTAAATGTATTCAAACTCTGTCTTGGGGAAAAAGACTTGAGTCTTCTGTCTCCACTGTGGTCCCTTACAAATAAACTCCTTTGCAAAATTAATTAGATTATTATAGTGTGCAATAGTAAAGCTGTCTGTCTTTTAAAGCAACTCATCGCATTAAAATGTGTTTTAAAATTTCCTGGGCCCATGAGGCTGGAGAGGTTGGATGGCTGAGCAGTTAACAGCACTTGCTGCTCTTCCAGATGACCTGAGTTCAGTTTTCAGCATCCCCATGACCTGCACAAAACCTCCTATAACTCCAGCCTCAGGGGATCTGATGCCCTCTTCTGGCCTTCGTGGCCACCCACAGGCACATGATGTACATGTAGAGAAACAACAGACACAGAGAGAAACATATATACACAATAAATCTTTTTTTAAAAAAAAGACTTAATAGGCCCATTTAAGATATGGTGGGTTTACTGATGAAGATTTAGAATAAATGAGGAGATACATATATATCCGTTGCAAACATAACGACTGTGACTTCGATTCCCAGAGCCCGTGTAAAAACTAGGCAGGTGTGACAACTACTTGCAATCCCAGCACTTGGGAAGGGAGAGACAGGATCGCCAGGTAAGCTGGCTAACTGTCAGTTCTGGGTTCAACCACAAACCCTGCCTCCTTAAATAAAATATAGGGCATCCAAGGACGATACCTGATATCAGCTTGGGCCTCCACATATAAGCATACACATGCATCCACACCCACCTGTGTACTCATATTTGAATATGCATACGTACATGCATGCATACCATGCACACGCGTACACAGACAGACAGACAGACACACACACACACACTCACACACTGTGTTGTCTAGTCCCTGTCTTTTCCAGTTCAGGCTAAGCAGCCAACTCTTCCTGTTCTTCAGTGTCAAATGTTCCTTTGTAATTTTGTATGCCACCATCTTCTTTTTGTTTGTTTACACAACCCTGGTTGACAGGAACCTCAAACTCACAGAGGTTCCCCCGCCCTTGTCTCCTGAGTGCTGGGATTAAAGGCCTGCACCCCCACACATGGCTGCAGTCGTTTTTGTTTGTTTGATTTCAAGCTAGAATCTTGAACCAAGTCCAAACAGTCCTTGCAGTGGAAGTGCAACAACAGAACAATCCCGAGCCTTTCAGTGTGGTTCAACCCTGTAATCTCAGCTCTGGAGGATTTAGGCAAGACTGTGAGTTTACAGCTAGCCTGAGCTATATTATGAGAATTTATATTATAAGAATAATAATAACAACAAATAACCATAATAAAATTCTAAATTTTATTACATTAAATTCTAAATTTCATTAAATTTATGGAATTAAGTCCTAAACATGTTCATATTTTGTTAGTATGCATTTAAATATACACAATGATCAGTCCCTTATGACATTTTCCTACATGCGTATATGAGTTTGACCCTACTCACCTCCATTACCCTCTCTTGTCCCTCTCTTCCCATTGACCCCCTTCCTCTTCCCCTTCTACTTTCATGTCCTGTGTGTACAGTAGGAGGTGGGGGCGGGCAGACAGACAGACAGACCTAATGGATTTCCTTAGGCTTGATTAAAAAGTACTCAGGTCTGTCCCAGGATTCCACCTGAATACTTTAAGAAAGCCCAATCCCTGGCTGCTGGCAGTTGGGACAGCCCAGCCTAGGTGCTGGAGTGGAAGGAGAATGCAGGGTCTCTGCCACTCTGCCTGCTTGGGGATGCAGGCGGGAGTTGACATCTGAGGGAATCTTTCCCAAAGTATTTCAGTTAGTCTACTAAAGATGCTTATTTCGCCGGTGACTGTTTTCAAATGAAAGAATGGCAGTGTAGTCTTTCTTTCCCGTGACAGGCCAGCTTGATGTATGAACACACAATCCGTAAAGTCTCACAGAAATTGAGGTTTCTTTAAGTTATCTTTGTTGTTGTTGTTTTGTTTGTTCATTTGTTTTTTAAGATGGGCATGCCTTTAATCCTGGCATGTGGGAGGCAAAGACAGGGGCAGGCAGATCTCTGAGTCAAGACCAACCTAGTCTACAGAACAAGTTCCAAGACCAGCGAAGGTTTACACAGTGAATCCTGTCTCCAAAAAAAAGTGTGTGTTTGTGTGTGTGTGTGTGCGCACACGCACACACGTGTGCAGGCATGCATGTACATGTATATGTATATATACATTTTCTATGACATTTGCTTTCCTAAATTTCAAAAAAATGAAATATATATGATGAAATTAGCTTATAGTACACAGTTCTATTGATGCTAACTGCCAACTAAAAGAAAATATACTTTTAATTATATTTGTAGTTTACAAATGGAGCCTGTAGGCTAGGAGTGATATATTTCTGTAATCCCAGTGTTTAGTCAGCTGAGCTTCTAGGAGTATCATTATTTCAGTACCAGCTTGAGCTACACAGTGAGTTTGAGACAAGCCTCAGCTACACAGTGAGACTTTGCCGGGGGGAGGAGGGGTAATGCATCTATGAATACAATAAAATTAATACGAGCTCTTCCTTTCGCAGTTTGCAACACCTTAAAGTTGGATCACATTGTATTTTATTTCCTTACAAACCATTATGTAGATGGATGATGGATTGATGACTTACAGAAAGATAGGTAATTGATAGGCAGATAGATGGTAGATTCTAGGAGCAACAATTTTGCCTAAGTGGACTGCCAGTACAGATACAGTCTTGTGCTAGAAACAGCCTTGAAAAGAATCCACTGCTTGTGGGATTCCTAAACTCTTGACAAGCGTGGGTAGTGTCACCTCCATACCACACTATCACCATTAGAATAAGTTTCAATAGACTCAGTGGTTTTAAGAAATGTCAGTTTATCATCCTGGAGTTTATAAGAACTATATAAAATTCTTACCAATCTAATACAGGTCCCTGTGGGTCAAAATCAAGATGTCAGCAGGGCTGTGTTCCTTCTGTTTTTTTGTTTGTTTGTTTGTTTTGTTTTTGTTTTTTCGAGACAAGATTTCTCTGTAGCTTTGGTGCCTGTGCTTGAACTAGCTCTTGTAGACCAGGCTGGCCTCAAACTCACAGAGATCCACCTGCCTCTGCCTCCCAAGTGCTGGGATTAAAGGCATGCGCCACCACTGCCCAGCATAAGAAATATCAGTTTATCATCCTGTAGTTTATAAGAACTATATAAAATTCTTACCAATCTGATACAGGTCCCTGTGGGTCAAAATCAAGATGTCAGCTGGGCTGTGTTCCTTCTGCTCCCTCTAGGAAGCATCTACATCTTTGCCTCTTTGTAAAGGAGATACATTCTTTAGTTCATGGTTCTCTCCATCTGCCATACTGGACACTCAGGAATGACTTTGCCTTTTCTGGGGTGGCGATATACTCCAAATTGAAACATTTGTTCCTGGAGGGAGGTTCCTCAAGATTCCGGAAGTAAAAAATTCAAGCGTCCTGGGGAGCCCTGAAACTTACCTGTTTCACAACACTTCTTCTTCCCCAAAGTTGCATAAACAGTAAAGATTGTACAGAGAGCGCCAGGGGTCTAGTTTTTTTAAGTTGCCACCCATGTGTGATGGATGGGCTTTTGGGTGATGCACTTGCCTTTGAGACACCTCTACTCCTGTAAGCGACCCCTCAGCTGTACCCCTCATCTAAAAATACTTAACTTGGTCACATTTGCAAAGTGTCTCCTTCCATAAAAATCACACTGACTAGTGGCAAGGGCCAGGATATGCAGGCCTTTGAGGAGGAGTTCTGTGGCATGTGAATGTGTCTGTATGTAGGTGCAACTTTGTAGGGACTCTGTTGAAAATAGGTTTTTCCAGACCTACTCTTCAAATAAATCTATGATCAAAATGCTTTACTCACCCTTCCCACAACTTAGTTGTCCTCTCCTTCCTCATATAAAGGAAAACAGAGGTTCCAGAGAAACTTAGACAGTGCTTTCCAGACCTCTGTTTTAACCCTTCATAACCATGGTCTCCTGAAAACAAACCAGATCCTAGTGCTCTTCTGACTGGGTCCTTCATGAAAGAGAGAGAGAAGCTGAGACACTAGGACTCTGAGATGGTAGAATCATTGTTGCTGGCTACTGTGTAGTCCAAACGGAGTCTCCAGTCACTTTGGGGAAAAAACACAGTGCCTTGGCTGTGATGCTTTAGGTATGTAGATGAGGTTTAGGCAGAAAGAGGGGACTCAAATGTGACATATCTCCTTCTTGGAGCCAAAGGTAAATATGAGGTGACTGGGCACACCTACAAGACTTGAGCAGGCCAATGGGCTGTGTCCCTTGCTGCACAGCTCAGCACTGTGGAATGCAGGATAGGAAGTTGGGCAGCTGGGCCTGCATTCTGACTTCCCCACATAAAATGATGTGACCTTCAGCACTGGGCCTCAGCATGTCCCAATGGTTTCATTAATAAAACAGGAGAAGTTATTTGTTGTGTGATATTTTGAATGTGTTCTGACAAATAAAGCTTGCTTGGAGTCAGAGGGCGGAACAAGCCACTAGCTGACCATAGAGATTTGCAGGATTATAGACAGAGAGGAGACAGGAAGTAGAAAGGCGGAGCTGAGAGAGGATCTCGGCCCCTTTTAATTGGAGAACAGAATAGGTAGGAAGCAACTGGTGGCTGCTCCCTGTTCTCTGATCTTTCAGGTTCTTACCCCAATATTGATCCCCGATTTTTTATTGATAAAGATTAATTAGATTAACGCTTCAGTTATTTTGTGGCTTTCAAACTGGCTGGGTTCTGGAGACTGATGAATTACTTGTGACCTGGTAAAATAGTTGTACATATAGGAAAGTGTTCTGTTTGTGTAAGACTTAAAAAAATATCTGCCGACCCTCACATTATTTGATGTCATTTTTGTGAAGCTGTTTCCTAATATGCGGCCCTGTTTGCCAGATTTATAAGTCGCTGGCACATGGTGAGTGCCGTGAGCTACTTTCTTCTCCTTAAGTTGGGCCATCAGTTATTCCGAAATCTTGAGACCAGAAGTGTTTTGTTTTCTTTTGTTTTCAGGTCGGGAACATTTGTGTAGATTTCCTGGTCGAGCATTCCTAATCCATCGTGCTGCTGTTTTAAAGGTTTCAAATTTTGGAGCTCTTCAGAGTTCTTTTTTTAATGCTTCATTTGTACACTACAGATAGGTGCACATGCTCGTCTATACCACTAGATGGCAGCAGAGGAAACAATACTTCATGGTATGTGGTCTCCTTTTAGACTGAATTTAGAGATGCTTTATCTTGAGCTTAGCATAGACAAATGATGTCGACCAAGAACAATGTGGTTTGCCTGCCTAGAGCCATCATTCATTGTTCCGTTCAGAAGTCACATCTGTGGACTTAACACCATCCAGACTACCTTCCAGCTCACATAACCAGCCTTAAATCTGTCTTTCTCCAGGCCTGCCACTCTGTTCTTTCTGGATCATATCTAAATTTTGGCATACTGCATTTTGAAACTAAAATTGTGTCTCTATACCTGGTATTTTTGAGATAATACACACGCACACGCACACACACACACACACACACACACACACACACACACACACACACTGTATTCAGAAGGTCTGGATGTTAATGTGCTTGCCTGTTAGTACAAACTGAGGCAAAGGAACAGCAAATTCTCAGAGATGTTTCTTTTTCTTGTTTTTTAGAAAAAATGTGTGTATGTGTGTGTGTGTGTGTGTGTGTGTGTGTGTACACAGGCACATATGGGTCATTTATATGCAGTAGCCCGAGGAGAGCAGAAGAGGGTGATGGGCCCCTGGGTCTAGAGTTACATGTGCTTATAAACTACCACACTCAGGTGCTGGGAGAAGAATACAACTCCTCAACGTTGAGCCCCCACACTGCTATTTCTAGTTATAATTACTAGTTTGAATTTTTCAACACAAATACAGCTGGAAATGAGCACAGAGCACAGAAACAAGGAGGATGACAATGTGCAAGTAAGTTCTGTACAAATCAGCGTGGATAATGTAAAGGAGTCAGAATCCGCCATAGTTAAGCTTTGGGAAGGAGGTGGTCCGAATCCTAGTGGAGGAGTGGGGTTGACAAAACAGAAGTCAGCAAGTCTCTCTCTGCCAAGTCAGAAGCACTTGGCAGCAAAACACAAGGTAGGGTTAGCACACATAATTGATCTTAATTATATGTTTTATAATTATATAAATCCATTAAGCATAAAGGGGAGGAAGCACTATGTTCTTAATGAAAAAAGTTTTACCTAACTAGTTATGGAACAAAAGAGTACACGAAAAGCATGTGTGTTGTGTGTGGGGGGGGAGAGGGGGATAAATTTATTTTACTTAAAATGCATGATACACAAAGCAATGAAATCCCAAGAATATATACTATTCTTCAAATGTTCATATAGATGCTAAGAATTCTTTGGAGCTGTGTGGATGAGTCTTTCTTCATCTCCTTTACCAAAAAGCCATGGTCGTGATGAACTGGCTCAGAAGGTAGACTTTCTATGTTCTACTCTGAGAGTGATATAGAAAGGGATTCAGAAGCCAGCACAGGCTATTTCCTTGTGTTGTCATAGGCAATTGTAAATATTCCTGGTGATGTAACACTATAACTTCATACATTCTTTGGTTGTGCTGTTAATTGAAAACCTTATTAGAGTTCCTTTTTACAGTAAAGATCCTGAAAACGAATAGACTACTTCTGAGTATAGTGATAATGATTCATTTTCTAGTAAGTCCCAGCACAGAGGAAATTCAAACGCTCTTGTAGCCATGGAGACTGAGAATTCTAGAGCTTTGAGAGAATGTTGAGAATAAAATAATGTCTTCAATATTTACTACTTCGGTATTAGAGGGAACCTGAGTGGCCTTCTACAACATAGATTGCCTTTGTATCATCACTGAGTACACAGTTAGCTGGTAAGGTAGAGTTAGCTTTCCCAGACCGCCTGAAATAAGTCACTCTCAATGCTCTTTCAAACACAGAATTCTAGGAGATGTGCTTCCAGAACGCTAAAGAGCCAACTTGGTGAGAAAGCAACAAATCATTCTAGAAAACTCTATAGACATTCATTAACCTGTATAACAATAAACATAAACTTTTTATCAGATTAAGGAGGGACTTCAGTAGTTCATTTGGTTCAGCTCCTTTGCCTTGCAGAAGGTAGGTATTCGTTATCCCCTCTTTATAAGTCAGAGGTAGGCCCCCAGAGAGATGGTCTGCCTTTGCTAAGGTTGATGGTGGTTAGAGGTGAGGTCAGGGCAGTCTCCTGACCTAGCCCAGTGTTATACTCAACAATCTTCTATCGGGGAAACTCCTGAAAAGGTTTTGTTTTCTCAGAAATTCTTTCTTGTTTCTATCAAGCTAAAGTACCCAGAATTTGACATAAAATATAATCCCCCATAAATGTATACAAAATTACTACTAAGAAATTGGTAGGGGCTGGGCAGTCGTGGTGCATGCCTTTAATCCCTGCAGTGGCATTTCAATTGTATTTTAATAAATAAAACTTGTCTGAGGATCAGAAAAGTAAAATAGCCACACTGGCCAGCCTTATAAACCAGGCAGAAATAACACACACCTTTAATCTCAGTAGACACACTAGCTTGCCACAGAAACCAGGTGGTAGTGGTACATGTCTTTAACCCCAGCACTAGAGAGGATTATAAAATGGGAGGAGACAGCTTTCAGTCAAAGTCTCATTCCTAGATTTCTGGAGGCAGGACCGCCATTTTCAGACTGAGGTTGAGGTAAAATCCTGTGGCTGGCTGCTTTGCTTTTTGGACATCAGGTTGAACCCCAGTTTCACTCTCTGAGTTTTTATTAATCGTGCTTCAATTCCCAGCACTAGGGAGGCAGAGGCAGACAGTTGTCTATAAGTTCAAGGCCAGCCTGGTCTACAAAGCAAGTTTCAAGACAGCTAGGGCTGTTACACAGAGAAACCCTGGCTGAAAAAAATAAAAAAAAAGAAAAAAAGAAATTGGTGACATTTTAAATAATCCAGTTATTT
Organism: Ondatra zibethicus; assembly: GCA_004026605.1. Classification (NCBI taxonomy): domain Eukaryota; kingdom Metazoa; phylum Chordata; class Mammalia; order Rodentia; family Cricetidae; genus Ondatra; species Ondatra zibethicus. The sequence continues at coordinate 71,542 of PVIU01008690.1, read as the reverse complement.
GATTTCCTTGAGAGTAAAGCTGACCTTCGGCAGTTGATTCTCTGGCAATCAAAAGTCATTTTGACTAAAGACAAGAATAAACCAAAGCTTTCAGATCTTTTCGTGGTCCGGTGACCTGGGTGCTTAAGCAAAGATGGCAGAAATCAGGTCTGAAGCAAACCTCATCAAGATACGCTAGACGATGTCAGATATTAAAGCTTACAGCTAGCAAAGCCTGGCAGAGAAAACTGGTGCCCTCCTTAGGCTCTATTTCTTTATTTTTAGAGTTGTGTACATGTGTGTGTCTCTCTGGGGTTGCGGTCCTCTGAGGCGGGTGCCTGCGGAGGGCAGAGGCATTGGATACTCTGGATCAGGAGCTCTAAGCAGTTCTCCGAGGCCATTTTATTCTACCTTCCCCTCCAGTAGGCTACATATTCAGATTTAAATGAAGACATGGAGAAAACCAAAGATTAGAATGAGGAAAGACAGTGATAGAAGACAGAATTCAGAGTGGAAGGAGGAAAGCGATTTTGGTTTGTGTTCATCGAATGGAAGACATACTGTCATCACTTTCAATCCTCTCAACAGCTCTCTGAGGTTGCTAATATGGGCGTGTGGCAAAATACCACTCAGACTGATTTTCACACGGGTACCCACTAACAGAGCTAAATGCCTATTTGACATGACTCAAAATTCTGTACCCATTTAAAATGGACCAACATGACGCAATAGTCATCATGACCCCATGTTGACATTTCATAAGAATGGGAGGTTATCTCTCTATAAATTGATTTTGGAATTATGATTTTGGGTGGACTTCTGTAAGTAGTGTCAGAGAGATAGGAAAGGAAGAGTTTGCACCGGAACCCTAGCATCGGGAAATCAAGCGCCCTAAACTTTGAAAGGTACAGCTATCAAGGCTTCAGTTCAATACCTTCTTGTCTGTCTTCCTCATTTTCCTCAACCACCCTTTCTCCGAGGAAGCTATAGGGACCCTGTGTGGTGTCACCCACACATAGAATATTGGGTATGGAAATATCTCTCCAGTCCTGGCATGAAGGAATACGAATATGTTTGATGTCTTCACTCCCAGGAATGAAACCAAACACTTTCTTGATGCGATGTCTGATGAGAAGTCGCGAGTGTTCCTCTGCGGCTTGTTCAAAGAGCGCTCTCTCACTCTTGAGGTGGTTGGACCAGTAGTGATGCTGCATAGAGGTGAGGGGAGAGCAGCATCTTCCCAGACATTTGGAGACCAGAAAAGCAATGGTTGCCAAAATGATCAAAATCCAGCCCAGCATCTACACATAATTAGTAGGAAGATAATTAGTAGGCACAGGCATCAATCAATACAGCACATATTCAAGAAGCAGTCATGGTACGAGGGAGTCCTGCAAACCTCAGAACTAAAATGTGGGTCTTTGCTTCCAGTTTTTAATATATAATATACAGTGATGGTCATTTGATGTGGAAATAGCTGTGATGGGAGGACAGTGCAGCCTTCATATTGCAGAGGAATTTGACCTTTTCATGTGGGATGGGTTCTAAGTACTGCCCTTGAAGTAATAGACGCTATAAACCACCAATCAACCATATATAAAATGCTAAAGCCTTGTCCTTTGCTAGGACCCAATGTTGCTTCTCAGTCATTAGGTACAGATCTACACGTTTGTTGGGGGCTTAATTAGTATTTGATAATGATGCTGTCAGAGGCACTAATGGCAGCCTCCCAAGCTGTCCTCAACGACCTGCTACCAAGTACTCATACACTTATCTCCCTGCATTCCTCTTATCTTTGCAGCCAAAGACCTCAGCAAACAACTATAGGCTCTACCTTAAAGTTCCTTATTGTTTTCTTTGTTTAGATAAACTAGCTTTATTTGTGACTACTTAGTATCTGCTTTTTATTTTTATATTTATTATTATTTATTTATTTTTGAGACAGGGTTTCTCTGTGTAAAGTCCTAGCTGTCCTGAGACTAGCTCTGTAGATCAGGTTGGCCTCAAACTCACTGCAGTCCCCCTGCCTCTGCCTCCCAAATGCTGGGATTAAAGGCCTGTACCACCACTGGCACTGGCAGTATCTGACTTCTTTCTTTCTTTCTTTCTTTCTTTCTTTCTTTCTTTCTTTTTGTCTTAGAATTGTTTTGTCCCCTTCTGTACCATTCTTTAAAAAGATATTTGGCAACTGGAAGGTAAAGTGAAGACAGACTTTTAGGAATGCTAACAGTACACAGTCACAGATGGGCATTGCAAATATCTTTCTCTTATAAGCTTTCCCAAGCTCCTCTGGCTGAGCTGGTTTTATGACTAGTCAAAATGAAATAAACAAACCACACTAAAGAAAACCCAAAAAACCAATTGTGACAGAGTATATTTTCGTGGAAATTTTCTCTTCCTTTTCTCCATTTGAGTATTATTGCAGTATTTCAGGATTCTGTGTCTTGGTAGTAATTTTTCTAACAGAACAGTATCAGAATAACTGAAGGAAAGCAGGTCAAAAGCCAGGGAAGTCTTTGCAATTAGTACCTTAAGATAGAAGAAGCTTTTAGGATATTTCAGTGCTTTGAAAATATGTTTTAACTCAGCCCTTAGAGAAGCTGATGACTTTTTCATGCCAAAATGAAAAATTGCACTTCTGAAATTTAACCTAAAAGTATTCCAGGCTCATGTCTTCCTCCTATCCCATCCCACTCTCTGCCACTAATTTGTCCATGAACATTATATTTAGAGCCACCAGTGGAGATTTTAAAAATATAATTGAGCTTCCTATAATTTCAGAAGAGATTTTAAATATAGAAGAACACAAATGTGAAAAAGAGACAGAAAAATGAGATTTAGTAATACGGCACTATTCTGGTAATACTTATGATAATATAATAATTCTAACATTCATTTTTTAACAGACTGGACATAGTCATGAGCTCTTTAAATGTATTAGTTAATTTTCTTATTCACAACCATTTAGGTGACATGTTCTATTATTAGCTTTCTTTCACAGCTGAGGAAAGTTGGTACAAATTAATAAACAACGTGCCAGTCATGAGTGGTAAATCAACACAGTGAAGCTGGCCTACTGACTTACAGCAGCTTAACTCTGTGCAGCTGCCCAGTGGAATTCATTCAGGTGCATGGGATATAGCTTGTGCTGTGTAATCAGATAACAGGAGAAACAGCAGACACGGGGTATCTTCATAGGAACTGTAATAGGTTTGGGATAGCACCACAGAAAAGGAAGTCATAAACTCACTTGTGACTGGTATCTGTGGAGAAGAGCCACTTCATCTCTTACTGGAATCACATCAGAAGGAGCCGACGTGTAGCATGGAAAGCCAGCTAGGATCTCTTCCCGTTTGTTGGCAGTGACATTAGCGAACATTGGGTACTGGTCCACAGAGGCAAACTCACTTGCCGCACATTCATAGTAGGTGCCTGTCATCAGAGTCACTGTCAGCCACGTCAGTGGAGCAACCAGCGCCCTCCCAGTGATGTTGAAGAACATGAGGCAGGCCAGCCTCCTTTCCAGAGGGCTGCTTCTCCGGTACGGAGGGGCACAGCTGCAGCAGCAGTATTCGCTGGCGACTGTCCACATTTGGCCTCTGAGAGCATAGCCAGCAATCAGAAGGATCAAGGCAGGAACCAGGAGAAAAGCCGAACCATAGTAGAAGTTCTTTCCGGCTTGACACGGACAACTGAATGTGTAAGAGGAGAACAGTTGCTGCCCACAAATAGTCAAGATCGCAATCAAAGAATTGGTGCATGTTCCGCTTCTCTGTAGAGACGAGAGAAGACAATTGAGAGTTGGGCTCATCGCAGAAGCTCTGACCCAGCCAGCTGGTGGCCCTTTCTGATCGCTGGACTCCACCAGCTGTGACCATTTTATAGGATTGCACTGGTTTGACTGGTTGTGTCAAGTGACCCAACATCCTTATATGTTTAAAGGATCCCTAGACTCTTCTCATGTTCATTGTAAATCCTGAGCTAATAAATTCATACCAGATAGCAGTTGTGAGAAAGAGAAGGGACCTCAGTTCTGTGTGTAAAGAGAACTTTTCAACGTCCCTTCATGGACGACCACAGCACACTTGCCAGACAGACACCCTCCATCTTACTATGCACCACTTTGTACAATACGAAATGTTAAGCACCAGTCAACATAGTCTGGGAAGCAACACTTCCCAGAGTGTTGGGAGGAACTCTTAAGTCAGTGATAGATTCTATAGCCAAAGCATCACAAAACACAGAGAAACGGAAACTAACCAAATATTAGAGAAATCCAAAATTTCGAGGTGGTCCCAAAACGTTGTCTAAAAGAAAGGGGGCCAGGCATAACAAAGCCTTTCCTAAACAAATGTTTGTCGACAGAATATTGCTATATGATGATTTAAAAGTTAAATTGCAAACTTATTTTGATGCTATCCTTTGCTCGTATGAAATGTGATTATAATAGTTATGTAGTTTTAAATAAGAATATAATGATCAAACATGTAAGCTGTTTGTGCTATTTAATTAGGAAATATTTACCATACATTTTCTTTGTCCAGGGTACTGGACAGAGTTTACTTGGGTTTATAAATGTTTTTTCTCAGACTCTAGTGTGGATGTGGTGAAGCATATCTTTAGTAAAATGAGACAGTATAATGAGAAATTCATTCAAAGTGCGACACAGAAGGATAAACAGTGTAGTTAAAAAGCACATGAGGACACAGAATATAGGAAATATAACTAGGTACGAGCCACAAAGCTTGAATTCCAGTACTTGGGATGCAGAGGAAGGCAGAACTCTGAGTTCAAAGCCAGCCTGGTCTGCGTAGTAAGTTCCAGGACAGCCAGGACTACATGGAGAGACTCTGTCTCTAAACAAGAAGAAAATAAACTCTAGAAATGCAAATGTATACCAACAGAAAGTGGATCTTTGTTGCTGGGAGAGTGGAGAAGAAGGAATATGAAGAGAGGTGAAGAGCCATGAGAAAACCTTTGGGAAATATACATTTCTACCCCAGTGTTCGGGTTTGTAGAAGAAATGCCAACACTAGCAAAAGACTTTTTCTTTTCCCAGGAAAGTAGGCCAGGGAATTCCAAGCAAGGTCACACCAGGAAGTAACAGCCTAGGTCAGAAGGTGGGAGAAGGAAGAGAAAGCCTAGACCAGAACCTTTACTGGGGTATCTATGGGGAAGATAAGGCAGGGCAGGGAACACTTAAGTTTGGTTTTTAAACAAATCTAGTGGCTTTGGGGTGTAGAAATTATCCCTATATATCTGCAGCCTGGCAAGGGTTGATTAGGGAAGGACAATATTAATTCAATTTGTGAGCATTCGATAAGGTGATAACTCTGGCATTTGACCTCTGCCTCACAGGGGAAATACAGATAGCTTATTATTTGACCCTATAATTAATTGATACCAAATAGATAAACATAGGACAGGGTGATAGCAATGTTAATTACATTGACTAAAAATGATCGCTATGCTTATCAAATTGTGTATCAAATACGTCTTAATAAGCCATAAACATTTAAATTATGATCACTGAAAGACTAGATATCTTTAGATCATTTAAAACAGAGGGAATAAAAGTAAAATCTTTATAGGAAAGGAGGGAGTAAACAAAGACAAAAGAATGATAAGGAGAAAAGACAAAACCACAGTATAAATGAGACCAGAACATCAATAATAACATTAAAATATTTTCAATAGCTAACCATGACTGCTTACTCTCTGCTAGGCATTGTGTTAAGAACACTGAATCTCTTCAACAGTCCAGTGTTGAGATATGACAAGATTAAAGAACTTGCCTGGCACCACACACAAATGAATGGAGGAGTCAAGACTAGGACCCAGGTAGTCTGGGACATTTCTTTATCCACCACACCAGAACAGGTTTAAACCTTCCCATGCCATGCTGCTTACAAGTGACACTCCCCAAACTACCACACACAAAGCCTGAAAGCAAAGAAATGGGATCATGGGTCACTGGGAGTAACAGAATCAGAAGACGGCAAGACTGGCTACGGGGAAAGAGCTAAAGGGCTAACTGCACACTCCATCATCATTAAAGCAATACATCACAAAGATATGAAAATGTCAATTTGTACATCCATGATTGCATAACTCTAAAATATATGAAAGGAAGATCTGGCCAAATAACAAGGAAGAACTCTTTCACAGAAAGATTTTTAATGTAGCACTAACAAGTGAGCTGATCAAATAAACAAAAGTAGTTAAAATATTAAAAAGAATAAACTTAGCAAGTTTTCCCTAAGTCAGATACATGGCATTCTATGACATAAAAATAGAGGATAAATATTTTATTTCATAAGTCTCACAAATCATTTCCCTCTAAATTGTGTGGGTGATGTAGGGGGTCACCAAGGAACTCTCGGTATTAGCATCCAATAACAAGGAAATGGGTTCAGAAGTCATCACAATGATATACCATAGTGGTGGGGTTCATAAAGGATGGTGTAGGAGCCAAATTAGTCACTGCTTGTTTTGTCTGGCTTAGGAGTTAAGAATGACTTTTGCATTTTAAAATGGTTGAAAAAAAATCTGTGACATGAAAATTAAGTTCAAATGTCAGTGCTTATTAATAAAGTTTTATTGGAAAAATAGCCATGTCTGCTTGGGGATGGCTGCTTTTGTAGTGACAGCAGTATGGAGCTATCATTACAGAACCTGTATGACTGCATAACCTAACTTACTCTCTGGTTCTTTATCCAAGATTTTTCTGACCCGATGTTAATCTGTATAAATAAATTATCTACAATGGCAGGTATCACTGTGGATAAATGTCAACAACCAACCTTGAGGAAAAAGTTCTGGCCGTGAGGTGCGAGCTGTATGGCACCACTACAGTGTAAAGTTGCAAGCGCTATTACATATTCTGTATGGGTAGTAACATGTGTGGAACTTTAAACATGCATAGGAGTGATAAATACCAAAGTCCACAGAGTGATAACCACTAAGAAGGAAGAGAAGATAGTGTCTAAGAGGTTCCCGGATATTCTAGCTTGTTCAACCTGAAGCATATATAGCAAACCTTGGTAAAATGTACCGTATCCTTTTTTGTGTTTATTATCTCATATCTTAAAATCCATTCATTATAGTATCTGGTATATGAGGAAATGGCCAAGTGAATTATAGAGCATTCCTTCTGGGAGCTGCATAGGACACAGTAGCACATAGGTTGAACCCTCCTGGAGTAAGGGGTTCGTTAAAGCAAATCTGTAAGGATTTGCTTTGTAGATTCCTTTATTGCCTAGCCACATGTGCTAGCTTTGGGTGAACACTCCGCTCATCCCTCCCCACTCCACACACTTAAGCTTTTCTGTCCCCATGTTCTATCTTTCACTTTAATGTCAAGTGTGTCCTAATACCCTACCCATGCCTCTCCTAGATGCCTCTGCTGACCACACATCCCTTTTCTCATAAATACACATGTATCAAAATTCGAAGCTAGAACCCACATAGAAGGAGCCTGCTTGTCATTCTGAGCCCAAGTGTCCTCACTTAGTATCATATGTTCCAGTCCCAAGCATTCTCTTGTAAATTTCTTAATTTCAGTTTTCTTTATCGTTTACTTTGATATCAATGAATCCCAAAGTTAGCTTGCTGTTTGTCCGTCCCTCATGTCGCTTTCACATGTATACGACCCACAGGGACCCCATTTCACAATCTCTCTCGTTGAACACAACTGCGGGTATGCCTGAGAAAATCAGATCTGAGCATTACAGTTGTCCTTAGCTGGTGGGGGTCACAGAACAAATCAAATTAATTTTATATAAGGGAATCAGGTTAAAATAAACCCAAAGACCAGTTTAAAGTAAAAGGAGTGTGGTGTGTGAGTGTGTGTGTGTATGTATTCGTGCACATACATACATACATACATGTTGAGGCCAGGAGAAGACATTGGTGTTCTCCTCTGTCACGTCTTACTTTCACTGAACTGGATTTCATTGGTTCCACTAGGGTGGCTGACCATGAGCTTGCAGAATCTGCCTGTCTTGGCCTGCCAATATTGGGGTCCTAAGGTAGCTATGCCTGCCTTTTTAGATGAATGCTGGGGATCTAAACTCAAGTCCTCGTGCTTTTATATGTTACCCATTAAACCATCTCCTTAGATCCTAGTAAAGATGCTTAAGAAGAAATAGGACTCCATACAAGTCCTTTGGTAGCTGAGGTCACTGTTGTCTTCTGTTAGGATCTTCCCAAATCTTTATTCAATTGCCCAGCTGCCTCCCAAAGAACTGGGGTAGAGGTGTGGTCCAAGATACTGTTTACTTGTGGTGAATGACAGCTGGGTATATTTGACAAGATTGAAGAATGCTTCTTTCTCAATTCCTACTCCAAATTCTATTCTAGCCAGCTTAATGATTCTCAGTAAAAGTAGAAATGTAATACTTAGGCATTATTTTGAACCAATTCTCCTCCTTCCTGCTCTAGTGCCCGGGCACATTGGTCATTTACCTTCAGAAGCACCAAACCACGTTTTCTCCTGTTTAACAGTGGGGTGATTTTCATAAAAAGAAGGGGCCTGGGGAATGCAGGGTGTACCCTGATGGTGAATGATGCTGAGTGTCATAGTCTGAAAAAGAGCAGACCAGTGTCCAGGTGACAGTAGCCATGGCTGTGTTTGCCCGTGATGTGTACTGTGTGCCTGCCTGCCAGGCACTCAGTCAGGTCCTGAGTCTGACCTGGAGGACCGTTGGGTAACAAACAGCCTTGTCAGTCTGGAGGAAGGTACCAGTGACATCTCAAGCTTTGTAGTGGCCTCGATATGCCCACAACACAGTCATGGTCACTTATGGTTGCTGATTACAGTGCCGCTTTCCCCACTACAAGCATATAGACCTGTCCTGTTTCTCTCAGGGATCTCTTATTGAAGCCCAAATTACCCCCACATTGGCAGCAGGCTGTCAAATGCACACATTGTTTAGTACCTAGTTCTAAAATTTGTTTTATCGACTATGTTAAAATGTGTACAATAGACAAAGGGGGGTGTAATTGGGAATCTGCAAATGTAGTTCTGATCCCTAACTCTCCAGATCAGTTCAGAGAGCTTTATCAGTCTCTTTATTTTTATACTCCTATTTTGTAAAATGGCAATGAATGTCATACTGACTGCTTCACCAGTTGTAGCTGAATTAATATGATATAGACAGCGAAAACCAAGCTGTGAGCTGTGAAGCGGTAAATGTAAGTTATTAGTGTACCCCTAAGAAAGCTGTCAAATCCCCAAGCCCAGTATTACTGATTTCCCTGAGACCATGATTTCATAGACCATAAACAGTGTGGCACTACTTCACATGGTGTAGAATTCCAACCCATATATTCACCTCTAAGAAGAGCCTGCAGTAATTAGTTTTTATATGGTGCATTATAATATGTTTTACGGTGCATACCATCTCTTTGATAGTCAAATTATTCTGTGAGGTAGGTATTACCATTGCCATTTCACAGATGTGGAAACTGAGCCATGGAGCAATAAAGTGGCTTGTCCAGGACCACATAGCCAGTAATCAGGAGAACAGCAACTAAATCAGAGCCTTGCCAACCATCCTGGGCTCTTTCAACTGTGCCACACTCTTCTTCAAAGTGCTCGCCCAACTTCACCTTGCAGGAAGAGTGCGCCCGAACCAAGAGGACTAATTGTCTCAAGATGGAAGAAGCAGAAGGCTGTCTTCTCAACCGAGTTTTTCATGTCTATTTCTGGAAAAGCTTTGGACTCATGCACCCTGCCTGCATTTGTCACGATGAGAGTTCTTATTTGAACTTTAAATATGTGTACTTTTGCATAAATAAAGAGAGCCTCCAAGAGAGCTCAGGAACTATCAAAAGAAAGCCAAGGGCTTGCTCTCTCTGCCAGAATCATTATACATTATTAAACTGCAGAGCACCCATTCTGAGCAACAGCTCTGTAAAAAGTATCAACTTTATGCCTCCTTAAAGTTGCTGATTGCCGTTAGGAAAAGTTACCTTTTCAATGCTGTAAACACACATGATGGGGGCAGGAAGTGCTCTGGGGACAATGTAAAACTCATTTGTTGATGAGGTTTAAACTCAGGATTTCGTGCCGGAAAATTGATGATCCCGTCTCTGTAACGCATAGAACAATCAATACCAAGTGAATAATGCTAACGTTAAATCTGTCTTGGATTGCAAAGGTTTCTGTTAGTGATTTTAAAACAATGCCTTGGCATTCGAACAAAACACCACTCATCAACTCCCTGGGGCTAGAGAGTTTTTAGTATCTTGGTGCTTTTGCTCTGACTTCACACACACTGTGAGCTTTTATGGGCCTGGATTACAAGTGAGGCTGTTCCTTGATCAGTAGCAGGTTACAGAGATACAAGACAGTGCTGCTGTTCATGTATTTTGGTGGGGTTTTTGTTTGTTTTTTTCTCTTCCGTTAAGCAAAGAGCAAAGGCAGTAGAGAAGGCTCCTGCACCAAGGCCAGGAGGAACTTGCAAAGACAAAAGGCGAGAGAGGACTACTGATATACGCCGAAGTCACAGACCGAAGAAAAGAACTGAAGATCATTCTTTACCTGCCAGGAGAGATGTCTCGCCCTGCACCCAAAAAGCCAGAATATCACAAAATAGTAAGACCTTTTATTAATAGTCTCGCTTCTACTTCCCAGTAAATGTGTCCTTGGGGGATGTTTTATGAATTTTGGAAAATAATGCTACAAGTAGAAGATTTCAGTGAAGCAAAGATGATGTTAAGTGAATGACCCTTCTGGGAAGAGTTACAAGTATCTTTTAATAGTGTAGCAGAATAATCAATTCTTTATACAGATTTTTAGGATCTTCTTCTCTGATGGATGACTTGAATACAGGCATCAAATATTCCTTTTGCTTCTAAAATAAAATGTGAAAACATCAATCAACTATTCGCATTTTATGTTATATTAAATAGCAAAGGAAATGTATAATCAATTATGTGTAAAATTAAATAGGAAAAGAACATTGACAAACTAGGAATCAAAAGATTGTCATTGAAAATACATTCCCTACTCTTAAATGTGTTTGTATTTGGTGTGTGCTATTCCTTTCTATAACTTTGAAATTGGTTCATTTCTAAAATGCTTTGGTTTTGGTACATTTAATTTGAAGCAATATTCTATTTTTTAATAAACCTCCTCATTATAGCTTTACTAATTCAGATATTACAGGTAGGAAAACTTAGAGTTATGATTAATGCTGCTTTAGTTATTTCAGGGACTGGTGGACATTTAATGTTAAGTAGGTGATTTTAGCCCTGTGCTCTCAAGGCTGCATTGACTAATGGATGTGCATCGCAGTTGGAAATGCCCGTGAATACCTCGTCTGGCATTCTGGAGTCTTGAACCACTTTGTTGAACTATCAAATGGCAAAAATGTATAGTACATAATTCATATTGTGCCTAAATCACTACACACACACACACACACACACACACACACGCACAATTTAAACCTTTTTATATGGGTGCACCCAAAACCACAGGGAAAATGAAAGGAGTTCTATTTTTCATATGAAAGTGGTTCTTTATTGTTTTAAAGAAATTCCGGTTGCTATCTTGGGGTCTGTAGTATGGCTTTGTAGACCTACAGAGAACGCTAGATATGCCGTTCACAGTATAACCTCTGGTCATGAAGCAGGATGAAGAAATGGACCTTTATGGACAGTGTATTTGAAACCCAGGTGGAACTTAACATGTTTCAGGATGTATTAGTATATCCCATGGCAGGTGGTGGAAAGAGGGAGGGAGAGAGAGAGAGAGAGAGAGAGAGAGAGAGAGAGAGAGAGATGAGACTCCAAAGCAGGCCCAGGCTGTGACAGACAGGAAGGGCACAATTTCTTCTCTCTTCTCAGTACAAATTCTTTGTGTAGAGTAGTGACAAACACATTCCTTGTCTTCCTCTCACTTCCTCTCCCTCTCACTTTTTCCCTCTTCCCCTTCCTTCTGCCCTTTTCCTCTCTCTCTCTCCCCCTCTTCCTCTCCTTCCTACCCCTGTCACCCCTTCTCTTTTGTTTATTTCTATGCTACAGCATTGGTACACAGCAATGTTTAGTTTTCTGTTGTGGCTTCTATATTAGGCAGAAGCGTTGTGTATAATACATTGGTATTTGGTGTGTTCTATGCTGAGCCTCTTGGAAAGTTTATGTCACAAGAACAGGAATAAAACTGAACATTTGTGACCCTCAGTATTAGGTTCATATTATTTTTATTCTAATCTCTTGCTTACATCCCTTATTTCCTGGAAAAAAGTATTAACATATTATTTTCCCAGATCTGAATTGTATGCATTGTTATAATACCAGTTAACATGCAATATAAATTAGTTTATAATGTCTATTCTACATATACTTATGACATTTTGTTTCTAGTTTTCACATAAATTGGTACAGATGTACCGAGTAATATTTAGATTCTTTTCTTTTAAAATGTATCAATTATAAATATATCCACTTGGCAAAGAGGCACGTTTGTCATGATATAAACCCACACATCTCATTCAGATGTCCCCCAGTGGGGACACTGAGGCACTGGGTTAACTTTGAAATCATTTGCATAAAAATTCATGGTATTTTACAGAAGCTATTTGGTGGAGTAAATAATTTTACTGTTTTTCAAAAAGATATTCACATCCATCTTTAAAATGAAAACCCATCCATTATCAGGCCTCTGCTCCCCTACATATGAAGTCATTTGATGGGAGAGGGAAGGATGACTCTCCTAGTTTGAAATCCGCAGTGACCTCTCATGGAAATCTAGTCCTCTGTAAAACACGCTTACTTTCACTAGTGTTCCCCTTCCCTCTTCCATTTTCCTCTGCCCCCTCCACATAAGTACCTCAGTGATTAAGGCTGTGTGGGGTTGGAGCCTGGAGCTGGAGGGGGCCTTCTGGCTCCAGATGGCTGGGCGAGTATCTGCGTTCTTTGGGTCCTGCTTTGGCTCTGTAGGATGGACAGTGTGGAATACATTCTCCACAGGTTTTCTTCCCTTTCAGAAGCAGCACTTCTTGGCAGGAACAAGACAGACTTTTTCAAATCAAAACTTGGGCCAAACTTCGTTTTCTGCTTTTATTTTCATCCTCTCTGTACTAAATGAAGCCCGACTGGACCTCAGTTTTAATTTTTGCTTGTAATTCGCTCTAAAAAATGGAACATAATTTGAAGTTCTATTTTTAAAAGCAGAGGCCTTTATATTTGGGTCCTCTAAAAATCTCCTCTTTCCTCTAAGCATATTGCAAACAACAATTCCTGCCAGCTTGCTGCTGTGGCTAGGATCATTCCCAAACCCACTGGCAGATCTGGAACTCAGAAGAGGCTACACGTATTCACAATTAGCCTCACCAGTATTCCTTCCAGCTGAGAACAGGCAATGTAAAGAACAAGGCAGTCCAGAATAAGAATTGCATCATAAGTTAGTAGTTACAAAAAAAATCCTTTCTCTATGAAAATACGCATCAAGGTACACAATAAACACAAATCCATCAGAAGATGTGCTCATGTAAGAACCTAGATTGCTCAGCTCTTCTCCCAGTCTAGCCGTGTGTGCAAATAAGTGCAAGTGATGACTCAAGAGTGCAAATTGCTGCAGTCCTGGGGGAAAGGGAAAGGTGAAGAAATGATCTCTGGGTGTGATTCCAACCCATAGACTAAAATAAATAATATAGCGATCTACTGTCAGAACTGTCTGTAATAAACCCATGCACATTTTCCCCCACAGAACAAAGACCTTTTCGTACTCACCTACGGAGCCCTGGTTGCCCAGCTATGCAAGGATTATGAAAAAGATGAAGATGTGAACAAATACTTAGATAGAATGTAAGTAGATGTCTCTTTGCTATAGAATAGCTATTGCTTGCCAATATCACCTGCGTATTCGAGCTCCTCAGGCCTTGCTCCACCTCTCCAGCTCCTCCTTGGCTGCTACAAACCACACGTGAAAGTGGAACATAATTTCTTACAGCTCAACTTAAAATAATAGAGAGGAGCTTTTCTCTATTTCTATCAAATATAAAATTCTCTTTTTCCAGGTTGGAAATGATCTCTTTATTAGTTACATATAAGCAGCTGAAATGATGGAAAAGAAGTGCACTTTTAGTAAGATGATGGAATATCCAGTTTGATTTTGAATTTTCACATTTCCTTACAATGAAAATGTTTGTTTTCATAAGTGTGGACCACCTATTGGGGCCTATGCAATAAGAGTTGTCGCCCAACAAGAAGACAAATGTATGACAAGCTCTATTGAAAGGAGATTGTCTTTTTCTTATATAGTACTTTCATTGCTTGTTTTTTTTAAAAAGATTTCTAACATAAAAAACCAACCTTTCCTTTTTAAATAAAGCCTATTTCCCTTTTTTATTTTCTTAGTGAAGATTCCTCCAGCTTATAGTCAACCTTCTAGTTCCCCCCACAAATAATTATATGATCACCAAATTATTGCAATTTTGTCACTATTTTTAACTTTTTCTTTTTGAGTGTTTTATGAGCATGTATTTATTACAATCATAATGGATTTTATTGTGTCGCTTTCATACATGTTCTCAATGTATTCTGATCACATTTGCTCCTTTATCCTCTTTTCTCCCCCTCTCGTCCCCTCTAATCCCCTTCCTCTCTTGCCTAGCCCTACTTCTTCTTTCGTGTCTTTTTTATACCCGGCGAGTTACAATGGGGTTGTTTACAGGAGAATGGGCACCTCACCAGTGGCTGCACCCCTGAACAAAATGTCCCTCCCTCCTCCAACAACCATTACCTGCATCAAAACAGAAGGAAAGGAGCCCAGGAACCTCTCCCCTACCATAACAGACTGTTGATTGGCCCACTTTTGTAGAAATCGTTTGTGGAAATCGTGGTTACAGCTGCCGGGAGTGCAACAATCACCCCATGCCCGGATGTCAGCATTCCACACCTCTCCCCATCCCTCCCACTCTTATGGTCTCTCTGCCTCTTCATTGTCAATGTTCTCTAAGCCTTGAAAGCAGTGATATTGAGGCTCCATTTCTGGCTGGACATTCAACAGTTATGTATTTGTTTTCAGTATTTTGAGTATGAACAAGTCACTGCTGACAACTTAAAAAAAGCTTCTCTTACCATAGCTGGCAGCAGCACCATTTTGTTGTTATAAGCATGGTCATTTATAAAGCAGTTTGATGTATGCATCATGCCACTTAGCAAAGCAACGACAGTAGCTTCCTTACCAGGGTCTAGGACCTCTCCAACCACAGACTTTTGAATGGGTTTATAGTCTTAAATATGATTTCCTTCCCATGGAGAATCTTCACAATTCTTTACAATGAAAATGTTTGCTTTCATAAACATGGGCCACCTATTGGGGCCTATGCAATAAACAAGCAAGCGAAAAACTAAGAGTAGTTGCCTGGCAAGAAGACGGATGTATGAGGAACTTGATTGGAAGGGGATTGTCTTTTTCAAACCCAGTCAGAAAGTGGTTATCACATGACAGATGTGCCCTTATTGCGCCAGTGTGCTCACCTTACCTGGCTGGTCAGTATTGTTGCACACAGGACCCACGGCTGAGGAAGACTGTTAATGACGGTTCCCTCAGCTGCCTGCACAGCACCTAGTTCTTTAAGGGTGACAGTGGGGAGGAAGCTTTTCACCCAGTTCCAGCTTGATTTATCTTGCAACTAAGATGCATGGTTTTTTCACCAATAATTCCTGACTAGGATATCTTATTTTTGGTGAAAATCCAACAACAATTGCTTGTATTGCTTTAGGACTTCAAGGACCTCTATGACCAACAACTCATAGGGAGGTAGCCCAACTTTGGCTATTTTTGTTTAATAACTCATGGCTTCTGGGAACAGTTTTATCCAGTCACACAGGGTACAGTCCTTAAAATTTGTTTTTAAATTTACTTATTTAGATTTGTGTGTGTGTGTGTGTGTGTGTGTACTGACACAGCAATAACATAGAGGTCAGAGGACAGTTCTGGGGAAGTGTTTCAACTCTTTCACTTTATGGGCTCTGGGAACCAAACACAGGTCAGGATCCCTATGCACTAGCACCTCTACCTACTAAGCTATCTTGCCAATTCTTTCTTTAAGACAGGCTCTCTCACTGAATATATAGCTCACTGATTGTTAAATATACTACATATGTATAGTATATATGCTGCTCATTACATTCTTCTTATCCTTGTCACCCGTGGCTGAGCATATATATATATATATATGTATCAAATATTGGACTCTTGTTAAGCCCCTACTCAGCTATCTTTTGGAGAAAATGTCTTGCTCTTATCTTTTTGGTGTAGCCTTGAATGGCTGAGCCATCTCTCTCTCCTGCACAGATGCCATGCTCTTAATAAACAGAATATCTCAGTAAATTTGGTGAATTATTAAGGACTCTGACCTCAGAACCATTTCCGCATAATTGCCAAACTACCAGAGATCTTCCCACTTCGGGTTCCAGGAACAAACATTGCCTTGGAAAGCTCCTGCGCTGATTCTCTTGGGTTTACTGGTGCTATGTCCAAATGGTTTCCCTTGTCTATTTATATATAGCTGTGAAAGGAAAGACCATTTTTTAAGTGGTGGTTAGGAAAAATAATATTCCTTTTTGCTTCTAGTTCAAGATCTTATTTCTGTAACTGGATTAGAAGCTCTTATAAGACAGAGACTCTGGCATCTCTTGTGTTCTTCTTAGAAATTTAAAGTTTTCCCAGGTCATCTTGTTCAAGGAGGCTACTGGGCCATCTTAGCCACTACTCAGTTATGTTATGCCATCTCTGTAAAGGACTTGTTCAATCACACTTCAACTACAGCTACAGGTAGTTGCTTGAGAGGAGTTAGTAAGTAGCTATGTACCTTTCCTGGACCCATCACTCCAGTTTCTATGGACTGAAAATGTGTCTTCTGAAGTTGCTTGCCCACCTCTACACACGCGTGTGCATGCATGTGTGCACACGCGTGCACACACACACATACATGAGGAGGGGAGAGAGAGAGAGAAAAAGGTGGAAAGAAGAGGCTGATAACCTGAAGAAACTGAAATGCTGAAACTTTCACTGACAGCGAAAGACTATTCCTCTGTTCCTTCCCCTCTTCCTTACACAGTCCTCCTGTAAAGCTGCTCCCCTGCTCTGACATGTCTACTAAGAAAGGCCCCAAGTATCCAGGTGCCACCTCCGCAGCAGAAAAGTTAGCAACCATCTGTCCTCTGTTTCACAACAGCTAACAATGAAAAATATTAGTCTGCGGGCAACCACCCTTCTTTGAATTTACAGTCAAGTTTGGGCCAGTCTCAACTCCCGTCAGACTCCTCTCCTTGCAGAGACTAAGTACTATCTCCTAGCTATGCTGACCTCTGTGCCTGTGGTCTGTGGAACACACACAAAACACATTACCTAAGACAATTTGACCTGTTACCTTGGGTTTAGTTTGTTATCTACTATGAAAATCATACTTTCCTTCATCTACAGGGGTTACGGTATTGGAACACGGCTGGTGGAAGATTTTTTGGCCCGATCCTGTGTGAGAAGATGCCATAGTTATTCGGAAATCATAGACATAATTGCCCAGGTAAATCCATTTCTGGTTCTGCCAATATGTCTTGAGAACGTGTCAAGCATAAGGATCCACAGCTGTAGTCCCTAGAATACTACCATTTGGGAAGTGGAGGCAAGAAGATTGTGAGTTCCAGATCTGTCTGGGCTAAATAGCAAGTTCTAGGCCAGCCTAAGATAAGTTTGTGAGATTCTGTCTCAACAACAAAACATCTTGACTTCTTTCTGAGCTTGGAGGTTTTCGGTTCTTACATGTACATGTGCTTTTAGGTGCTGAGAGAGGATTATAATTGAAAAGCTTCTTCTTCTTCTTCTTCTTCTTCTTCTTCTTCTTCTTCTTCTTCTTCTTCTTCTTCTTCTTCTTCTTCTTCTTCTTCTCCTCCTCCTCCTCCTCCTCCTCCTCCTCCTCCTCTTCCTCCTCCTCTTCCTCTTTCTCTTCTTTCTCTGTGTTGTCCTGGCTATTCTGGAACTCACTTTGTAGATCATGCTGGCCTCAAACTCAAAGAGATCCTGTCTCTGCCTTCTGAGTACTGGGATTAGAGGCGTGTGTTACCACTGCCCAACTTAAGCTTGTTTTTGTCATATAGATCTTGACAGGCGGTGGTGATGCACGCCTTTAATCCCAGCACCCAGGAGGCAGACGCAGGTGGATCTCTGTGAGTTCGAGGCCAGCCTGGTCTACAAGAGCTAGTTCCAGGACAGGCTCCAAAGGTACAGAGAAACCCTGTCTTGAAAAAACAAAGCTTCCAAACTGACATATATACATATATATATGTAGTGTGTGTGTACATGTGTGTTCATGTGTGTGCATGTGCATGTGTGTGTGCATGTGTGCATGCATGTACATGTGTATGTGTGTGACACACTGGTACTATGCTATACAGGGGATTGGGAAGATGGCTTGGTTGCTGAAGTATCTGTTACCCAAGCATGAGGACCCAAGTTCAGATCCTCAGCAGGGTTACAGTTGGAAAGTTCTTAGGTGACCTCAGGGTGCCCATCAAGAGCAGTCCCCTGTAGAACAAATCTACAGAAAGAAGTCTTCAATGGGAAGAACATCTCTGGCAGGTTCTGAAGGATGGTAGTTTTGGAGGCTGGAAGCGGCTGCAGAGATTCTGTCCTTTATGCAACCAAAATGTAGTCTTGGAATCTGTGTCAGCAACAAACTCTCAGCCTGCATCCACAGCTCAAATACTGAAGGATGAGCCATGGGAGCCTTGTGTGTCTCTTCTTTTGCTATTTCTTAGAGGTGCAAGGCAACGAGGAGAGGTCAGACCCTAAAATCTTTAGGCCTCATTATCTGAAAAGAGCAGATCAGGCCTCCAGTCCAGAACCTGGGCTCTGTTGTCTTCCTTTCTGCTTCCTTCTGTAGATCTGAGGTGGTTCAGGTTCAGAAGCCCCAGCGGACTTGAGTGTCTAGGGGACAAGCTAGGCCCCTAATAGGCTGGACATGGGTATGAAAATGGGTGGAAAATGAGACCAATCAAAAAAGAGCTGTCAAAACTGGTGATGGGAGGATGATTCTAAACCACCCAAGAGCTGCCAGAAGTTCACAGTCAAGTCACTTCTGCCTCTGCAGAAGGCTGGGAAGCAGATACTTTTTATCTTTTGTCAGTTCCTAGTTGCTATGGAAGTTTTTGCAGGCTATTCTCTGCTTCCCAGCTGTGGCTCTGACTGTTGATTTCATTCCATTGAGGATTCTGTCAATTGGTTATATTTCCTTTGCTTCCTTTACACAAAACAAATCATTGGCAAGAGCTTTGTGAAGGCAGATAGAGTGTTATGGGCAACCTTACAGCAGCTGTGCCCCAAGCCAGTGCCTGGTGTGGAAGGGAGAAGCGTTTACCAGTGTCAGAGGTTATGGCTGGAGCATTATATCCCCGAGACAAAGTAAAGCTTCCTGTGGTTTACGTGCTATGTGATGCAAACTATGTGATGTATGTGCTAGAGCCTTGCAGTTCCGATGTGTGGAAGACAGCTTGGAATCATCCAAGAATAGCTTATCTTTCTTAGAATAACATGTCTTAGCCAGCGTCCTTTCATCTCACGCCTGTGGTTATCAGGCTAGTATTGTTACGTTGTTAGCTAGTAAGTCCTTGAGAGCACAAGATGTGTAGGAGGTCTTGGTATGCTGCTGAATCCAGTTCACACAACAGACCTACTAAGCCAGTTTCCTCCTCTTTTCTATTGAGCCCTGATATTTACGTACATGACAGAACTGACTGTTCACATGAACGACTGCCACACAGCACTCGCTCCATGCTTCTGATTGTAGGCACTGCCTTTGGTACTTCAGTCTGAGAGCATCCTTCTGAGAAGGCAGAACAGGAGTTGATGGTTGCCATTTTTCAAACAAAAGTTCTAGAAAGAATATGATGGAAATGAGTAATCTACGTGAAAAAAAATAAACTTTCAAAACCGTAATCCAAATGAAAGTTGGTTCCACATTATTATTATTATTGTTATTGTTATTATTATTAATGGTTAATCAGTCATGAACCTGAGACTAGAACCCAGATGTCTTCCAACTGCAGCACAGTGAATTTAACACACCATTAAACAGGTTTCAGAGAACAGAAAAGAAATCCCTTTCCATGTGTATTGGCAGAATATAAGCAAGACCCTGCAGCTGTGTTGTGTGTGTTCATTTGTATGTGGAGGCACATGTGTGTGTGGGTGCATGTGCATAGAGTCCAGAGGTCATTCTTCAGGCTCTCCCTACCTTGAATTTTAAGATGGGCGCCTCCGTTTAGCTAGGTGCCCCGGCCAGGGAGCTCCAGGGAGCTGCCAGTCTCATCCTCTGCAGCATCTGGGATGCGTGCTATCACATCTGACTTTTCACATGCTGTCACCCCTGGTTTTTTTTTTTTTGTGTGTGGACACTGGCGATCCAACTCAGTTCCTTATGCTTGCAGGCACTTGGTCAGCTGAGTGTCTCCCCAGACCTTGAAAACAGAAGTTTTATAAATAAAATAACTTTTCACTAAACAGGTTATGTATGTTTGGGAAGGGGTATACTATAAAATACTTGTCGTTTTAATGTAAATTGAATACAGTAATTATTATACTAACATATGTGGCCTTGTTTATTGTAGTCCTGGTGGTAGCTTCCCAGTCCTTTTGAACAATGTCACTGTATTCCAGTAATGATGATTCTGATTGCTTGGGTATGACTTCACTTGACCTTGATCTGATTTCATCTCATTGTCTTATGCACACATAAAACTAAATATAAAATATTTGTAGGGGAAACCAAGCTTCCAGATTATTAAGATAGAACATTGGCTGATAATTTGCAAAGTCATTTAATATGGAAAGTAAAAAAAAATAAAAAGTAATTAAAACAAAACAAAAACCAAAAAACCAAACCAAACAAAAAAAAATGTGGGGAATAAAATCTCTCATATTTAAAGTTGTTTGTTAGGCTTGATGTCCGAAGAAGAAAATAATTCTAAAAGCTGACATGCTAGTAGGACAGTAGACATTTTAATTTATTCTGGATCTGTTCATATGATCTACATATCTTTATTTAAATAATGTAATGTACTCAAGTTTAAAAAGACATGTTTAATACATTAATTTTAAAAATCAGTTAATAGCAATACCCAGTTGGGAGTGGAGGTTTGTGTAAACTGTTATTGAGAATCAGAGATTATTTTCTGTTATACATCTGATCTGTGCTCAATACTTGAGGGATACTGGGGAACACTGGGGAACACTGAGGGATACACAGGGATACTGGGGAACACTGAGGGATACACAGGGATACTGGGGAACACTGAGGGATACACAGGGACACTGGGGAACACTGAGGGATACACAGGGATACTGGGGAACACTGAGGGATACACGGGGACACTGGGGAACACTGAGGGATACACGGGGATACTGGGGAACACTGAGGGATACACAGGGATACCCGGAGATACCGGGGGATACACGGGGAACACTGGGGAACACTGAGGGATACACGGGGATACCGGGGGATACCGGGGAATACTAGTTGTTGGTTTAATCGAGCTCCAGTCTGAGCAGTGCAGTAGCGCAGGGCCCTTCCATTTTCCCCGGGTAAATGTGAACCTAGGGTGCTGATCCCACCTATTCATATATAAATCAAAAGATCAAAAGGAAACTGGGCTTCTCTAGTAGGAAAAATAAGTCCATGTAAGACCTTTGAGTGAGGTGTAATGATGTAAACTGTATCCCA
Source organism: Ondatra zibethicus (assembly GCA_004026605.1). NCBI lineage: Eukaryota > Metazoa > Chordata > Mammalia > Rodentia > Cricetidae > Ondatra > Ondatra zibethicus. The sequence continues at coordinate 49,829 of PVIU01008690.1, read as the reverse complement.
GCATTTGGGAGGTTGAGATTTAAGGTCAGTCTAAGCTACACAGAAATCAAAGCTAGCTTGGACTACAGAAGGAGATGCTGCCTCAAAACAAAACAAAACATAAAGAAATATCTTTTCCTAATCAAAATTGCCCTCCAAAGAAGCCCTAACAAATAATTTATGTAAGTTATTCTTGGAGGTGGCTAGAATGACGAAATCCTCACATGGAATGGTCTTGTTGCCTGTGCTCTGGTCTGGAGAATGTTGTCTGTGTGCTATTGACTACAGGAAGGTTACAAAAGCAAAACCCAAAATGAAAATTCCAGTATGAACTATGGTGCATGTCTGGTAGTTCATGTTTAGGGGCCTAAGCCAGAGCTTGGTAGTTGGCAAAACTAAATATTAGTTAGAAAATGGGAGGGGGGAGTTAAAAAGAAAGAAGGGGAGGAAGGAGGGAGAAGAAATGAAAACAAGCTTTCGTTTAAGGCCTTTGAGAAGAGAGTTTTCCTCTAACAGGGAGGGGCACGGGAAGCTCCTCAGATGCCAGACTCTTGGCAGTTCTCTCAGCCCCTTTCGTGAGGATCTGTGCTGCATTCCTACCTGGTAGTGAAATTAAACAAGAACCGTTTTAATGTACTAGATTAGAGAGGACTGGTGGGAAATGTTATACTGAGAATAAGGAAGAAAGGAAGGAAGGAAGGAAGGAAGGAAGGAAGGAAGGAAGGAAGGAAGGAAGGAAAAAAAGAAAGAGAAGGAAGGAAAAAGAAAGCAAACAAAAACAGAGAAAAAGACCCACAGGCGATATCCCCACGGTGAGAGCATCTTCCGTCTTTAGCAGAAATAAAGCAGCTTCAACAGATAGCAGCCTCTAAACAGCATCATACTCCACAGGCTAGACACAAGACTGTCCTGTTTAAAATTAAAAACGTGTAGGATGTCCACTTTCTGTCACTTTCTTCTCTACATGTTTCAGCATCTTCTCAGCCATCCTGTCACTTGTAAACTCTCCTCTTCCATCTCCTGTTCTCAGTGTAGTTGTGTCTCCACTCCTGCACAACTCTTCGTGACAATGAAAAGAACTTGTTGCCATTCTCATAGACGAGCAGCTGCCTCCTGGATACCTCTTCCTTCCAAGGCCTGATTTTTGTCTCTTAATAAATTTTATTTGAGAGAGAGAGGGAGAGAGAGAAGAGAAGAGGAAGAAGCTCTTACCTAGGGCGATGATGTCACCCACTTCTGGAGCATTTTGACACAGTTGCAAGGTCAGGCTTTAGCTATGTGCACGCCTACTGATGCTTCCCTTATAATTAGCAGCTTTCATTAAAAGATCTGGCCTTTGGCAGCATTATCTCATTAACCCTGTAAACTCTCTTCAGAGGAAGCAGGTGGTAAATGTGGCTGAGTCAGTTTTAGGGAACTAGGACAAATTCAGAGGACATTTAATCATAGCTTATGCTGGGAGAGCACAGCAGAGTCAGGAAAGGGAGCAGGGGCTGTCTTTATCTTAGCCGACCTCTCAGACCAAGCACTGTGCAGAGCGTTCTACCCCGCTAAAGTGCTGAACGTCTGTATCCCTCGGCCTGCACAGAACCCACAGTAGCTGTCCAGGTTTCAGAGAAAGGGAAAGAAAGGATGCATTCCAAGAAAATCTGCCAGACAGAGAAATGTATGTCCCGACAGGAAAGTGATATCTCTGTGTGAGTTAGGAGAAGGTTGGGTGAGAACAGGTCTCCTGAACTGGACATTCACTCTGCACTGTTCTACCTTTCAGAAAGGAGGGCTGGGCAGCTTCAAGTCTTAACAGCATTCTCTCTTTCTCTTATTTTCCTCACTTTGTACTTTCCAGAGGGAAGGTCATCCATTGCTAGGCATCAGCTGCTTCTCAAATTTTGCCATCTAGTGGCCTAAAGAAAAATCTCTTGGGTGAGGAGGTTAACACATCTTAGACCTTTTTTTTTTTTGAGATGATAGGCTAACCCTAAGTTTAATTTTCTGCAACATTAAAATAGATCCAGTTTTAAAATGTGACTTTCAGCTACAAGTTTAATTTCTGTAGTTTCATCCGAGAATACCTACAAATATTAATCTAGATGCTTTTACAGCCATGCGTCCTGGCTGCTTTTTTTGTCAAGTTAACACAATCTAGAACAGCAATTCTCAACCTGTGGTCTTGATGCCTTTGGCGGTCAAACGACCCTTTCATGGGGATGCCTAAGAAGACTGGAAAACACAGATGTTTACATTACAGTTCCTAACAGTAGCAAAATTACAGTTATGAAGTAGCAGTGAAGTCGGGTGATGATGGCGCACGCCTTTAATCCAAGCACTCAGAAGGCAGAGGCAGGCGGATCTCTGTGAGTTCGAGGCCAGCTTGGTCTACAAGAGCTAGTTCCAGGACAAGCTCCAAAGCTACAGAAAATCCCTGTCTCAAAATGAAACAAAACAACAACAAAAAAAGAAGTAACAGTGAAGATTAGGGGGGTTATCACAACCTAAGGAATTTTATTAAAGAGTCGCAGCATTAGGAAAGTTGAGAACCACTGGTCTAGAGTTATCTGGGAAGAAAAACCTACACTGAGAAAATGTCTCCAAGATATTGCTTGTAGGTCTATGGGGCATTTTCTTATTAATTATTGATGTGAAAGGGCCCAGTGTACAGTTGGCACTGTTATCCCTGGGCAGGTGGTCCTAGAATTAATTAAAAAGCACGCTGAGCAAGCCAGTAAGGTGTGTCCCTCCATGGTCTCTGATCAGTTCCAGCCTCCTTCCATGAGGGACTGTGATCTAGAAGTGTAACCCAATATACTCTCTCCTCTCCAAGTTGCTTTTGGTTGTTTTATAACAACATTAGGAACCCAATTAGGGCATCATGGCTGCCACATCTGTAGATTTAACAAGCCACAGATCAAAAATCTTTAAAAACAAAACAGAACAAACCAAGCTGTGAAAGTCCTGGGGATGGACCTTTCACCCCCTCGTCATTATTCCCCAAACAGCACAGGCTAATGAATATTTATGTAGCACCTACATTGTAATAGATCTTATAAGTGGCCTGGAGATGATTTTAAGGAATCTAGGAGGATACGCATAGGTGAACAAATTATTTGCTGTTTTGTAAAGTGACCTGAGTCCACTTGGTATCCATGGGAACCCTGGAGCCAATCTTCTGCAGATACCATGGGACAGCTGTCATTTCCAGTTCTTGTCAGTAGTACTATAACATGGCATTGGAAAAACTTCAATAAGAAATAGATTTTCTTCATGAAAGTTCAAAATAACACTCATCTGTTATTTATATATTCCTTACAAGACCCTTGTAGAATTGTTATGGAAGAGCATGAATCATGAGCCAAATGGGTTGAGGGTGTAACTGAGATACATATTATAGTATCAGACATACATGAGAAAAGCCCCCTTAGAATTTAATTTGTTTGGTTCATTCTACTGCTATTTTTGTTTTTGGCTTGTATATTTGTTTGTTTTGGTTTGGTTTTTACAAATTGTTTCTTTGAAATATGGATTTGAAAGTTTTTCTTATTTTAATTACTCTGAGATTATAAATGAAAACATGTAAGTTGCAATAGAATGGGCAGAACTGAATTTAGTTGTTGCAAAGCAACATTAGGGAATGAATCTGTTGCTTATGGGTCACATATCTTCCAGTTTACTGTAAGAGAAAGTAAGAAATACAGCCGTAACTTGTCTGTGCTCTCATGACTAGAAACACTTCCTTAGTGACACAATATATATTGGGTCAACAAGCACATTTATTGTGAAACATTTTAATTGCTCCAAGAAGCTAATTAGAAATTAACTTGATTTTTGAAATAAAGGTGGTTATGCAGACCAGGCTGGACCAGGACTATCATCATATTTTAGAAAGTCCTGTGAGCCTTAAGTTTGATTCATTGCACGGGGGCTCTATGAGTGCTAACCTAACCATGCCCAGTAATGGAGGGATTAGAAGAGAGGCCTGCTGCTGTGATCTCCAAGTTACTCAGGCTGTTGGAGCCTGTTTTTCTGCTTGCTAGCGGAGACGTCTCTCTGCTATTAGCCTGATGACCAGAGAGTTTTTCTTTCGCTGGACTCTCTGAATGCCTACTTCCGGCCCATATCTGATTGATGCTAACTTCCGGTACGTACCTGATTAATGCCGACTTTCAGTACATAGCTGATTGAAGCCGACTTCAGGTGCATACCTGACTGATGCCAATTTCTGGTACATATCTGACTTTGTTAGGTAAGGCTTCTGAAACCTCCCTTGCAGCATCCACATTGTTTGGTTACTGACTGTATTTCTCATTGCTTGGCCTTGAACAGGTTCAGCTCATCAAAATTAAGACAGTTCTTACTGTCGGAGGAGGGTCAACATGATGGTTTCTCCAGGATTCCATAGACAGAAATTATCATTTGCCAGGGTAATTAATATATCCTGTGCTGTCACACTAACAGATTTTCCTAATTAGAGAAAAATTACAATGTAAAAAGACTGGTTTAACTTGAAGCTTTGATCTCAGGCTTAAAATATTAAACCCTAATATATTGTACTTGTTGAAAATGCCAGAAAGAAAAAAATTTTTTATAGTGTAATTTGAAATTTTACCTTAATTAAATAATTTGAGCAGTGACTTTTTTGGAGGGTGATATTAAAATCAATGAAATAATTGAAAAGAAATGATTATAGGAAGCAAGGTAAGGATGCAAAAGCAAGAGAGGAATCTCCATAGTGAATGTGGTAAGCATATGCTCTAGAGCAGTGGTTCTCAACCTTCCTAATGCTGCGGCCCTTTAATACAGCTCCTCATGTTGTAGTGACCCCAACCATAAAGTCATTTCATTGCTACTTCATAATTGTAATCTTGCTACTGTTACGAATTATAACATAAATATCTGTGCTTTCCAATGGTCTTAGGCGACACCTGTGAAAGGGGCAATCAACCTCAAGAAGTCACGACTTCACAGGTCGAGAAACCACTGTGCTAGGGCAAAAAGATTTGGGGGACACACTCCAGAGAGGAATCTGCACAACAGAAGAATACTCTTCCCAAGTCAAATTGTTTTTATTTTTAGAAAGAAGTTTGTATAAGACTGCAGTTGGATCTATAGATGAGGACTGTAATAAATTATACTAGTCATATTTTTAAAAAATCCTTATGACCTGAATGCATAACACTCTTGTGGCCAAATCTACATGGAGAACCTTTTGAAGTTTCTTATTCCCATGCTGCTTTAGAATGTGGACAGTACCATATCCATCAACTGCCAAGCCAATCAAAATGTGAAGATTGGGGTAGCAGTAGAGCATCAACTTGCATGCCTGAGGTCCTGGGTTTACTATCTATTGCCAGCAATAAATAAATAACAGACTACCCAGAAACTGTTATTTATTGCTTTAACAGGAGCATTGAAGTCAGATGCTATGAGGTATTTTTAGATAGAAGAGCCATGGATTGAAAGGCCTCAGCATTACTTGTTGAAATACTAGGAGAGGGGACATAAAACCATCCAATGTTTCCATCAAGAAATTATATATATATTTATATATATTTATATATATATATAAAGTTTAAGATGTCCACAGGGATTAGCTACCAAAGAAGGAACAACACATATCAAAGACCAGAATATACAAAGAAAAGACACAGTTTGAAGGAAGAAAGCTTGAAGCTGGAATCGGGCTGAAGGAAGGAAGATTCAGATCACAGACAGTAGAAAAGGTTGCTGGGTGCTCAAGCAAGACTGCTGGTGGCTATGGAGCATGACTCTTCTGAGTAGACGTGAATGAACCATATCCCCTCTAAATATCATCCAAATGCAACTTCAGAACCAAGGCGTTTATTGGGCTCACGTACAGGGGCATGGGTAAGAGGTTTCTTAAAGGAGCCTGAGTGACTTGGGCGGCTGCATCATGGAAGAGCCTACCCCAGCATAGGTGATGCTTTACAAAGACTGCTCCTGCATGGCTTGCAGGCAGTCACACCACTGAAGGACGCAACCTACACATACAAGGTAGTTTCTGCTTATATATATCCCTAGGAAGGGACCTCTTGAGCAAGCTAAGTCAGAAGTTTCTTCTGCATTTCACGAGCCTTGTGAGCCTCCTTCCTCCTCCAGGAAGAAGTGTTTCAAATCCAAAGGGAACAGCTACTTAACGGGTAGGCAGGGAACTCTGGGGCCAAACTGGCCTGTAGGAAGTCCTCCATCAGAAGTCAGTGGTCTGAGGCTGGCATTAGAAAGGGTGGACAGCCCACCCACTTCCAGTTAACAGGGTGGCTGCAAACCAAGAAAGGTTTAGCCAGAGCAGGTGCCCCTCCCTCTGTCCCTATTGCATCTTCTCTTTGTAATGGAGGCCTGTGTACGTGTTCTAGCTGGAGCCTCATAGAGCTGTGGAAAGTAGCTTTTGTGGTCAGAGGCAGCTGAAAATGCAGAAAGCATGGACCATCCTGATGATCAATATTTCTATAACCATTGCTATGACACCTTTTACTTTTGTGGTCTTATGTTTGACCTCACCCCACCTTTTTGACCACTCTGACTAGTTCATGCCTTTCTGGGCAACTCAAGCTAGGTGGTGGGAGGGGCAAAGGAAGCCACATTTTTTTTTTCCTTTTCCAGGAGCCTGCCACTGAAACAGGGAGGCCAAGGAGTACTAGTCGTAATCAGTAAACTTTTCTTTAGAAATCAGGAATTCTTCTGAAACATTGTGAAATTTGTCAAACATAGCCACTGCCCCTGGTGTCGATGACGTTCTCAACTCAAATAAACAACCGTAAGCACCCATGCTTACTAACTGGGCCAATATCACCCGATATGGCTGAAAGGAATGAAATAAGGTCAGGTTGGAGGGGGCCACAGCACAACTGGGGCTGTGAAAGTTTTACTGAGAGCAATCAGACTGTTTCTACCTTTATCAGAAACAGAATGGAATGTCAGTTGCCAGGATCAATACAGTTGTGGTTGCCAGGATACAGTGGTGTTTGCGAGCCACACAGGGCACACAAGATTAATGTCTAAACAAATTGTCCTGTCATGTTTCCATGTTTCCTTGACTTGTAAGAGAACATACAGAGAAACACAAAGCAGCATGTAGTGGTTTGAAAGAAAATGGCCCCCGAAAAGGAATGGCACTATTAGGGGGTGTGACCTTGTTGGAGGAAGTGTGTCACTGTAGAGGCACGCTTCGAGGCCTCATACATGCTCAAATCACGCCCAGTGTCTCAGTCAACTTCCTGTTGCTTGTGAGTCAAGATATAGAAACTCTCAGCAAATAGCACTGTGTCAGCCAGCATGCTGCCTTGCTTCCCGCCATGATGATAATAGACTGAACAGAGGTTTTCTTTGATAAGAGTTGCTGTGGTGATGGTGTCTTTTCACAGCAATAGATACCCTAACTAAGGCACAGGCTGAATGCTTCACTGCCTAAGGGGGTACATTAGTCTCTTGGTAACTGGAAGACACATTGTGCCCAGGAGACATGGACTCTAGCCAGAAAACCCTATGAAATGTGCCTCTCAAGGGGGTTAGGCCAAGCCGACTCCATGCTCTAAATCACTCTCATGATTATTAATTCCAATGTCCATTTTACTATTGTTAGAGGTCTTACTACATGGTGGACTGGCCAAGAACCCAAGGATATCGCAGACCAAATCATTTGTAGTCTTCTCTCTATAAGACCAAGGATATGACTTACAAGAAACAGTGGTAGATAGTGCCCATAGCAAGTGCAGTTTGAGCTTGGGTTCAGACTTAATGATTGTGTGAGTGCATCATAGGCTTTTAAGTCAGAGTCACTTTCTGAAGTATCTGTTGGTTTCATGGTGGCCAAAGGATAAAATGGAGTTTGTAGGACAGAAGTTACAGCATTGAGACATGTAAGCAAAGACCCACCTTAGATAGGAAGAGGAACCCATGATTCCCTTCCTTAAACACCTTTATTATGAAAAGAGAGCAACACGAATATACATTTCAGCCTAAGGTTTTAACTAGTCTGAGAAATAGTTATTTTGCTTTTGATCTTCCACAATGTCTCTGTTTATTAGTTTCTTTCCTCTATATTTCAATTCTCCATCTTATTACAGCAAAAATGTCTTGGGAAGAACAGAAACAGTTGATGCAGCGGTCAGGCTAAATGTTCCAGATCCTCAGCAGGTTGATGTGGAGGATTCCCTGAGCCAGTGAGGCTAGGCTAGGCATCAACATGAGAGTATGGTCAAAGAAAATAGCTTCCCAAGTTATTACGGTGCATGTAAGCTTTGTTTAAGTTGCCACATTATTATATTGTCCAGTGAAATCTTCCATTTCTAGGCAATTTCATTTCTCCATTATATTAGTCAGCTTTTTAAAGGGAGGAAATTTTCCAGCATGGCTAGTTTTTCACCTGCTATGCCACACATTATAGACTTAATTAAGTGTTAATAATGTGTTAAGAAAAAAGTGGAAAAGCCACACACACACTTATGCAGGGTATCTTTTTCCTGTTTTGTCGACTGTGGGCCACATTCATCTATAGCTGAAGATCACCACCTTCTCCTGTTCTACCCTAATTCCTACCTCTGATCTAAGCAATATTTGCTACATTGAAAACCCAGTGCTCCAGACATACCTGATAATTCACAGTGACGAACCACAGCAGCAAGATTTAATCTACAGCAGAATCTAGAGAGGAAGGTATCTGATTCTTATTAAATAATAGACAGTGAATTCATCTTGATAATTTCATCAAAATGTTTATTTTTACCACTGCCATCTCTATGACTATGGAAAATTACAGAAGAGAGAGGGAGATTAATTTCCCTACTCTGAGGTCAGCCACAATTACAAAATGTAAACATTAAATAGGTAATTATATAATTACTAATTATATTTTATGTTATTCTGGAAAACATTTGACATGTATCCTAAAACTTATCATGGAGCCAAAATGCAGTAGGTGAACTCCTCCCAGTTGCTAGCATTAGGGCTTGTCAGGTCATAGGCTTTACTGAAATATATTCTGGGATGTAAAATTCAGGCCCCAAGAACAGGATTGGAAAACTGCTTGATCAGTTTTGTCAGGTCTTTGTGACTTCCTGCATCAGTCCCTTTCTGTCTTGGTGACTGTCTGTTAGCTTCTTGTCTCGTCTTGCAGGTGGCTGCTAGTATTTCCCCCCTTCCTTCCTTCCTTCCTTCCTTCCTTCCTTCCTCCCTTCCTTCCTTCCTTCCTTCCTTCCTTCCTTCCTTCCTTCCTTCCTTCCTTCCTTCCTTTCTTTTTTCTATGCTTTTGATGCTGCACAGGATTTTCTGTCTTGGATCTTTTGCACAATTTTTTTTAAACATGTGTGTACACTTGTAGTGTGCATGTGTGTGATGTAAGTGCCAACACCCATGTGGAGGTTAGAGGACAACTTTGAAGAGTTGGTCCTCTCCTTCCATTGTGAGTTCCAGGTTTTCAATTCGGGCCACCAAGCTTATGCAGCAAGAACCACTCTTTTCTCTGGTTATGTTTGCCCAGTCTGTCATCCACTGCATATCGCATGTTTGGAGTTCTGAAAAGAATGTCTCTAATCTGCCCGTTCAATCACAGAACCCCTGGATAAAGTGTTATACTGGGTCATTTCCAGACGCCTAGGGAAACAACAGACCAACTGCCAGACTCTCAAATGTCCGCAGGAGCCCATTAAGAATGACCACAATGGCAGGAGCATGAAGCAGAGCATGGCATCATGGGAATCCCTCAGAAATAGTTCTTGGGTATTAAAAACATTCTGAGATTTACCAAATGGAGCAAAGCCATTGGTTTCTCCTGCCTAGAAAATAGTAAACTATAACTCATACCTCCTTAGAACCCCTTGTCCACTTCATTCATTTCCTGGGCTGCTGCCTACTTATCTTTATTTCAGAGGCTAGACTTTGCAGGGAGCCTCAGTGTAGCAGGTGGCATTGGCACTTACCATGAGGTATTACAGTGGAGAGAACTGCCCTCATTATGTGTTTTGCAGATAATAATCAAGTAAGTAAATCTTTAAAAAAAAATGCTTCCCCTAGGAAACTATCCAAGCGAAACCACATTGATGTTGAAAGTAAGTATTTTAGACCATTAGTGGGAGTGGGGCGGACATTTCTCAGAAAAGTAAAGTCAAGGCGATGCCGTGGGAGCAGCAGAGAGCCTCCTAAGTCGGGCTATGATGCAGGGGACAGGCTGGGTTCTCTCAGGAGTTTAGAAAGGAAGTAAGCATACAAACCAGCCCTGGGCCTCTAGTTCTGTGAAGCTTTTCTTTGTTTCTTTCTCCTTTTTATCCCCTAAATGTTTTCCAGTCCTGTCTGTGGGTATTCTGCTTTTTTTTCCCAAATGTTGCCTGAGATGACCTGATTTTTTTTATGTGACTAGGAAAACTGCCCAGATAAAAAGAATTTGATCCAGACTGCTGAAGTCACAAAAATTGTCATATCTGAGGTTGTTTAAATTTTTTTGGTTCTTGTTTTTGTTTTTTAAATTATCTTCTTCTTTTAAAAAAAAGCCATTGTGCCATATACTTCTGTGTTTTACTTACTCTCCTTTTTTTTTTAAATTATATTTGGTTTCCTTCACTTTCTAAACAATTAGAATTTTTTTTAAAAAAAATAATGACTTACCTGAAAACTGCTGTGTTTCACAATTCCTGCTTCCTTCTGTTACCCAGCAATTGCACTGTGCTCCATCACTGCACTATAGTCCAAGAGTAGCCTGTGTCTGGCCTGTGGGTAGTTTTTCTTTTCTCAGGATAGAAATCTTTATTTCCATTTTACAGCTGCTCTCTACTCCATCCTAACTGCCACCTCCTTGTGTGCACTCCCTTGCATTCATGCAAGCACACACACACACACACACACACACACACACACACACCTCTTTTCTTACAACTTATCTTAAGGGTCATACCAAGAAATGTGGTCAGCAGGGTGGAGAAGAGACCCTGGAGCCTGTAAGGGATGCACACGGACAAACCACCAAACAAGACCACTCCATGGGTAGAAAGAAAAGCTTATTGTGGGAAGCAAACTGCCAGAGAATAGAGGACAGCACCCTGCAGGAAAAGCATTGTCAGTTATGGGGACAGGTAGCAGCAGGAGGAGGGAGAGACAGGAGCAGCAGCAGGTTAGGAGAGCCTGGGAGCTAGCATGGGGGCTCTTTAGGTTAATCAGAAACTAGAGTCCTTTGTCTAAGGTGGTTGACCACTGAGGGCAGATACAGAAAGTAATGGCCTTTCTGACACACAGGACCCTGTCTCCTGAGATTCCTGAGGAATGCTGAGTTTAGGTTTCTGTTCATGTAATAGCAGTCCTTCTTTTTGCCAGTCAGGGTCCTGCCTGGGTTGGTCCCAAGCTGTCATTTAAGACACTGCCAGCAGCACTGCCATTTGGGATGGTTTGGACCCAAGAGAACCTCTGTTTCCATGCTGTTTCTGCTCCTCTCTTTGTTAAAGTTTGTCGCTGACGTATAGAACTGATTTTTGCTGATGATTTTCCCAAAACATGACCTTCTGCATTCACCTCATCAGAGCTGGGAGCATATCATTATGACTGCCTAGCCGTCAGTTTCTCCAGGTGATAATGTGACCCCTGTCTTCTAGAGGGGACTCTGGTTCCCCCACATAACTAACTACCTAGGGCGGATATAAACATAGGATGCAGAACATTTCCACACGGCTTGAACCTACCTGTCTTGGGAACTTAGTGGTCTATCCACGACAACCTGTTAATGAGGAGGATGGGAGGAATGTGTACCATGTATTTCATAGAATTCACCCCAGATCTTTAATTATTTGGATGTCTTGCCACTATCTTATATAAGAAAAGCTTTTGGATATTATATGTTATTCCATGTGCTTCCCATGAAGCCTAAGATTGGAATAGAAAAATGAGACACTGGAATAATACCAACAATTCTGAGTATAAAACCCAGGCGATCCTCACCATGCTTGGAGCTGAGGACTCAGGGAGCAGGGGTGGGAGGAGCAAAAGTTCATTTGTTAATACAGAGAGTTTGTACAGATGTGGAGAATGCAGGCTCACAGCAAACTGGATGGAAACTTCAGGCGAGGTCAGAGAAAGCGCTTCTCAGCACAGTGCAGGCAGGGGCATCATGTGTGCCCCATTCTACCCCTGGGCTGTGCTCCCCGCTTCCTCTAATTCTTCAACTGGAAAAACTGGATGCTAATTAAATTAAGTTTAAGCTTAACATCTTCTTTAGCTGCAGCTATTTGGCAAAGCCTAACTCACAACCTAAATGAGCTGTTTGCCTTTCTTCTTCTTTTCTTCCTAACATATATTAAAATAAGTGGGAGCCCTTGGTAAATGGGAATTGAATTCCATAGAAGTCACAGCCCAACATAACACAGCATTCCAGAGAAGGTTGGCATCAGAGTTAGCTAAATGTCGGGCCGTTTTTCTACTTAACATTTTTGGGCAGAGACGAAAGGGGGTAGAAATAAATTAAAAGGAAGGAAAAATTCTTTGCGGTCATAAAATTTTCAATATTTAAAAAAAATGGTAGTATTAATAACCAAACTGACTCATAAAATATTTTAAGAACTTTTAATATTTAGGCTAGAAATGTCGTGGATAGGTTATTAAAAAGAAGAAACTTAAATTTTTCTCCCATTAAGTAGGAAAAAAACTGTTATATAATCTAACACACACAATCTGTTCTGCTGTACACCTCAGGGATGGGTAGAAGAGACTTGTGGGGAGCTGTTTCTTGTGGGAAATGTGTGTGCAGCCCCTCTGGGCTACAGGTCTTAGAATTCACACTTGGGAGGAACCCAGAGGCCATATGAGCAGCTTCGTTAGGGTTCCAATATGAAGAAAATATGCCTTCAGAGAAATTATCCTTAAATTGTAATGATTGTGTTTGAGAACAATGTTTTTCCTTTGGTCCCAGAGAAATATCTGCTAAGGCCTGATGGTCAGTGAATTCTGAAAGTCCCTAAAGAAAACTCCTGCTTCCTTTCACCTTATTGAACAAATGTCTGTCTTCCCCTTCTGCTTGTGATCAGGTCTCATAGCAGTAAGTCAGGCTTCTTCTGTCCTTGACTCTATTACCAAATATTCAGCGGCAGAGGTTTTAAATGTTCCATGCCAGCGTCTGCATAGGGGCCTGTTAGTGTGATTCATTTATTCAGTGTGCCTATGGTGTGAATGCACATGGATGCATATTCGTGTGTCTTTGTGTATGCATGCACACCTGTGAGGATGTATGTGGAGGCCAGAGGACAACTTCTCTTAAGAGTCATTAGCATTGTTTTCCCCAAAGGGTCTCTCATTGGCCTGAAGCTCGCCGAGTAGTATAGACCAGCTGGCCAGCAAGCCCCAGTGACCTCTTTTGTCTCCACCTCCCCAGCTCTGAGACTGTGTGTACACCACGATGTCTGGCATTTTTATGTGGGTTCTGGGGCTCAAACTCAGGTCTTCATGCCTCAGCAAACACTTTCTCAACTGGGCTATCTCTAGCTCCAGGTTTTTATTTGTTTGTTTGTTGTTTATATAAATATAATGCTTAACTTCTCTCGAATTCATTAAAAAAAATTTCAGAGGTAAAGCCGAATCTTTACCTCTAAGTCCTTAGGTTTTCTGGTTGTTTGTTTTACATTGAGCCTGAGTTGTAATTGAAGTCATTACACAAAGCACCTGAACTTATGTAAACATAAGTAACATAAAAACACTTTTATTGTAACATAAAAGTGTTACAATGCATGGGAGCCTTCATTAAGAAACGGGAACAAAAGGATCGAATACTTACATACTAATTACACAAGAATAGTTTGTTGCCAAAGAGCAAGTGAATTAGGCAAGGAGGCTGGGAGGGGATAGTTACATTAATGCAGTCTGTAGTTTTCTCAGCCTCCGTCTTGTGTTTAGGGATCCCACCTCCTGCTTTTAGAAACAACGTGGAGTATCAAAGTGGCATTCTGTCTCTGATATGCAGGTACCATTAATTCAAAAGGCAACATGCCACAGTGACACATTTGGAGAATATGGCTTAGCCCCAAAATCTTTTAACGAAACCTACTCCTCTGGGTTGGAAACAGTAACAGCTTTGGAAGTATTGCAAAGTGTAGCTATTTATAACGAATTTATCAAGAGAAAACTATGGCGCAAATGTTTTGGGAAACAAAACCCTGCAGAGCTTTCTGTGCATAAAGAAGCAGAGACACCCGGAAGGCCAGCTGAATTCTGGGCCGTCCCAGCTCGTCTGGGTTTTCAGTCATTTCAGAAGGAAAACTTGGTCCAGACTTGCCCTGACCTCTCCAGGATCTCCAGGCAGCGGTTTAGTTACAGCTGCCCTATAAAACCCCCTAAGCATTACAAAATGTCCAGTGCTCAAAGCTAACTTTCGACCAGTTAAGTGATGGTCTCTCAACAGGACAAAGGCAATAGAACATTTAAAGTTTTCTATTTAAATATCCTATTTTCTATCCCTGTGTTTCTAATGAGCATTTGTGTTTAGAGCGACTGCTGTAGGGTGAGGTGGACCTCTCCTTTCATACCCTTTAAACACTTCAAATAAAATAATATAATAAGATACACTGAAGTTAAAAAGACAAAACATTCCAAAGATGTGACACAGGCTGAACAGCTGGGTAGAAATGAAGCCCCTTCTTCCGTGTTCCTGGAGTTTGGGTGGATCGCAGAGGAAAAGGAAGGAAAAAAGTTACAGAGGAAAAGGAAGGACAAAAGCTACGTTCTCTATACATTTGCTCCAAAATGATGGAAACTGTTCAAGCTCGAATTCAGAAACACATTTTTAAAAACTGCTTTGCTTCCCATCCAGGGTCAGTGAACTTCTGAAAGTCAGCCAACTGTTTAAGGAATAAAACTTTTGTTAAGCCCTGATTGCTGTCCCTTATGTTTCCTCCCGCCATGGAGAGTCCAACGAAGCCCTTGGGAGAAATAACCCTGTCCTGTTTAAGCCATCAGTGCTTGCATCATTGCAGATGCACATTTCTTTATGTTGACATCTAGGGCTCAAAATGTTTTTACAATACAACTTATCACCATGTTCCAAGACTTAGGTTATATACTCTACCAAGGATGAATACATTTTGAAGTTTTGTCCTTACAATCATTTGTTAGTGCCAAGTTCTCTTTTTTGAAACCAGGCTCTCTTTTTTCTCCTCATCTTTGAAATGATCTGGTGAATGTAATTAGGTGAATTAATTAATTTTCTTCACTTTAATCTGTTTTCATTACAATTTACATCACATTATAATTTGTAAATATTTTCTCTTGGTATAACTATAGGTTTAGGAAATTATGAAAAATGAGCTGGTGAGGCAAATAAAGGTAACTATATAAAATTTAAACTCTAGGGAGAATTCTAAACCTTTTATGAACTTCCTACCAAAGTAAATTTTATCAGTTGTCATTTTTAACTAACAAGAATAAACAAACAGAGAGTGTGATCTCATTGATATAGTAGAAGCAGACTTGAGCAATAACTGTCCCAAATGTCCAGACACTGAATGCAGAGGGTCCAGTGCTCCTGACAGAGGCCAAGACACTTGAAGACAGACAGTCATTCCCAGGAACATGTCAGAAAGTCACTCACTGGGAACCCATATGCTACTGCCCATAATTTAAGGTGGCAGATTCAGAGATGTACTTATTCAAGATCCCCACATTATAAATGAGAACACGTGCTTTTGATGGTAGCTACATGAGAAAGCAGCATGTGTGTTACCAGTCAGACAAATATGGGTTCAAATTCATTTCTGATACCTTAACAGTGGACTAACCATGTTAACCTTTTTTTTAATGTTGATGTGTTTTATAAAAAGTGGAAATATTAATAGTCTTCTTCACAAGTATGCTTGAGGAATTTAGGTGAAATAAAAAACCAGCACTACAGTATTAGCTAAGTTTTAAAAGTTAATTTAATGGAATACCAACAGGAACAGAGCTTTAGTTGGGTTCTGAATTCAAAGAATGCTGTTCTTGAGAATGAAACAAAGCAAGAGCATAAGGAGGGGACTCACAAGTTCTCCTAAGATTAAAGAAGATGTCTCTCCATAACAAAAGAGTTGTAGTAAGAGAGGAGGAGTGGGCGGGCCACAGTCCCGTCCCGCCCGGCTCCCGTCCGTCCGTCCATCCAGCACAGGGCCCCTTGTTCCATCCTGCCCAGCTAGCTTAACTCCCGAAATAATTACACAGAAACTGTAACCCACATCTAGTAATCTGTGTATCACCACGGGCTTGTGGCTTACAGGGAAGATTCTAACCTATGCCCATCTCAGGCCGGAGATTCATTGCATCTGCCTGTCTGTCCTTCTTTCCAGAATTCTGTTCTGTCTACTCACACCCACCTAAGGACTGCCCTATCAAAAGGCCAAGGCAGTTTTCTTTATTCAACCAATGAAAGCAATACAAATACAGAAGAACCTCCTACACCAAAGAGTAGAATTTGTCCAGCAACTCTTCCCTATCTAAAAGCACAGCATATTTAAAACATTATCAGATGTTAAATATGAAAGGTCACCTTTGAGAATATAGACAGATACTGTGCTACTAACAGGAATATACCAGGTACAGAGTCCTAATGTCTCTTTCCAGGACATTCCCCCAGGGATTATTAGGGACTCTTTCCTAAAAGGTATGTTCCCAACAGCAACAAATGCAAAGTAGGATCATCTAAATGGGAATTTGTCTGGTTTGTTTCCTTATTATATTAACTACCTTGCCTCATTTTGCTACCATTTCCTGTAAACCTGATTATCGTCGGGTTTCATTTTTTGTAAACAATACTTCCCAAGTTGTAGTATGTGCTTAACTCTTTTCTTGCATCCCAAGATACCAAATGTCTGCTTGCTGTTTTTGAGGATGCTAATGTAGATCAGAGGCTTCAAGTTGCACAGAACTTGGCTCTCTTATTTTCACCTAATAGTTTAGAATTTAATATTTATTGTCTACATCCATTATGTCATTAGGAGTTGTAAAGGTTTCTTTTTCTAGTTCTGAAAAGCAATCAAAAGATCAATAAGGGGGCACAAAATGGCATAAAATAATAGCTTTCATGTACTCAGATAACAGTCCCTTTGAAGATTTAATGGAAAGAGACCATTGAGAATAGCAGCAAAGAACACTGACAAAGAGATGGTACGAGAAACTTATGAGAGATAAGCTCTGAAGCATCAAGAGCATCCTTGAACAAATGGAAAGGCCCCCAGGCTCTTGGTCAGGCTGATAGAACAAGAATGTCTGAGTGAGTAAGTCTGCAGCAGAATTCAAAACTATGAATTCTATCTAGTCTCCTTCCCCAGAATGGCTGGCTCCACGTATTGGAGCCATCTCGAATTCCCAAAATGTGGTCATTGACCCAGTGACATTAGCACCGCCAGAGAACCTGCTAGAATGCAGCTTGCCTTGCTTCTCCCTAGACCTCTTGACTCGGACATCTGGAAAGGGAATCCAGCGAGCTTTTCTTCACTAAACCTTCCAGATGATTTCAGTGTGAGCTAAGTTTGAGAAACGCCACTTTAAGCTCAAATTTAACTCGCACTGGAGTTGCCTTCGTGCTTCCAGTGCAGACTCAATCCTGCAGATGTGGAGCCCGACTCTGACTTCTAACACGCTCCCCCTGGAAGCTGATGCTGAGGATCTGAGCATTGCATGGGTTAGCAAGATGAGGGCTAGTCCATCTGTTCCAGCTCACTCAAAAACATTCTATCTGTAACCTCCCGCCATGCTCATTTTCGACCCTAATAGTTCAGTGTGTGAGTCCTCCCAATACTATGTTTACTTCAGATAGAATTTAACCCGCAGCACTATGTTCTTTTCAGACATAATTTAATCAAAAATAATTTGAAAATGCATTTCAAGCTTTGGTGAAGATATTTTGGAGAGGCACTAGTTCACGTTTTTAAATCATGACACGTAGGTTATGGTACTACTTGGAACCTATGGAAGAAGATGTCAAGAGAAAAGCAAGGGAGGATCTTTGTATAAATTATATTTTTGTGGTTTCTTTTAAGTCCATACTATTGTTTCAGGTTTCCCTCTAATTTAGTCACTTGGCACATTAAGTATTTACTAGAGCTCATGGTTTTCCTGCCTCAGCAATCTGAACAGGACATAGTCCCGTGTGGAGGAGCTCAAATGTGTAGGAACGGCCTTGTACTGGTTTTGGTGAGGGTCTCACATCACGGACCTTTCAAAGTTTCCTGATTGTTTTTCCTGCCATGCCTGCTGTGTGAAGACCAGACTTTCCCAAAGGTCTCTCCACTCACTGGCTTGCCAGCTGCTCTCCAGTGACTGGGTCTGTTAGGTTCCTTCTCTCTTGCCCTCACCTACTTCACATTCTCCCGTCCCTCTGTTCCTTTCTCGACACTTGACTAACTTGGATTTCCTACACAGTGGCTGGTCTTAGCAGCTCATTGGACATTGTGAAAGATCAATGAACAACCATAACAGCTTGTATGGGCTCAGGAGGGGCCTTAGTGTGAAGATCAGGGAGTTCCATCTTTTATCTGAAGTTATTAATTCTGTTTCATTTACCATGTGTGGTGGTTAATTTTGGATGTCAACCTGATTAGATTAATACTCATTTAGTAAATCCTTATTTGGTAGTATGTCTGTGAGGGTGTTTCTGGGTAAAGCTAGTATTTGAATTGGTGGACTGGATATTAAAGTCCTCCCTCACCCAATGGGAGTGGGCACCATCCATCCAATCTACTAATGGCTCGGAGAATAGAAAAAAGACAGGTGAGGGATATATTTGCATTTTCTCTCTAACTCTCCCTTAATTAGCCTACTGTCTGTCTCTCTTTCCTCCACGTTCTCTTCTGTCCTCCTCTTCATTACCCACTCCCATTCTTCTCACACTAAAAAACTGGTGCAATTACAACCTTCTCCTGCCCTCCAATATCAGAACTCTAGGTTCTCTGTCATTTGGCCTCAAACTGAGTTATAACATCAGCTCCTCTACTTCTCAGGCCTTTGAACTTGAACTGAACCATATTTCCCACTTCCCTAATTCTCTAGCTTGAAGATCAGAAGTTTAAGGTTAGCTTTGGTGACAGTGACGTGGGGAGTCCAGTGCCAATCTAGGCTCTACGGCACAAACAAACACAGTTGTTATTTCTTCCTACCTATTCATTTAATGGTATCACATTGGCTACTTAAAATTGTACCAGTGCACATGGTTAAATAGTTCTAATTAGAGCTTTCCCCCTACCTGGAGACATAAGGTCTGGTCATAAGTCACTATTTGAAAACCAGATGGCATTGCAAATATCACAAATTCATACCCCTATCACTACCATGCATTCCTTGGAAACAGTTATGTGGATAGTTTTCAAAACCCCAAGATCCAGTTACAAGAAGAAAAAATATATGGGGATATATGGAGTGGGCCAGACATTGAGATTTTCAAAGCCTCAGGTTATTGGAAAGTATGAGCAAAACTGAGACACACTAATGAACAGAGCTCGGATCCAGCCTTAATTTCTTTTTTAATGATTTTGGGATTATAAAAGAGACAGACTCCAGACTCACTCACAAAGAAACTAAATATCCTCTAACTCATACCACAGAAGACAAAGAGGGAATGTTGGGGAAATTAAGAAGTCTGTCTTAGAGAATTCAGTAACTCCAAAGTCTAAGTACAATAATACTACTATGCTACAGTCTGCACCTGTAATGTCCTTCAAAGGCCTAGGAAGGGTTTGATCTCCATGTTTACATGCTTTGGAGGTGCTTTTGGGAAGAGGTAGGGTGTAGTGGGAGGACTCAGGTTATTTAAGGCATGCCCTAAGTGGGAATGGGGGAAGCACAGCCCATTGCTCTTCCTCTCTATTGCTTTCTGAAGTAAGTGGCTTTGCTATGCCCTGATGTGCTACAGGGCTACATGCCTGAAGTGGGGACAAGCCTTTCTTGAATGCTAACTCCGAAATTGTGAGCCAAGACAGGTCTTATCCTTTTGAAAGCTGACTTATCTCAGGTGTTTGTCACAGTGACAAAAAGTGAAGGTCAGATACTAGTTGAAATACTTGAAATGAGCCACGGAGGAAAGGGATGGCTTTTCTACCATCTGCTGACTCCTAGAGTCTTAGCCAGTTCTTATGGTAAAGCTCTGGACCATTAGCTTTTGAAATATTGTACCACATTTCAAGTGGATAGCTGCATCAGTTTTCTGCTAGATATATGCACACTTCGCAGGGTTTTACATGTATAAGAAGAAAATAATATATACTTAAAAAACATTGTCTGAGGACATATATTACATACAAAATATGTATGAAATTCTTTAGTTATTCGTCTGTCAAGACTTACTTGGTAATTTTTGTTAGATACTTTGTTCCATTCCAATTGGAAATTAATAAGCTGGATACATCCTAAAACTATAAGGCTTATTAACTGAGTCTGAACAAAAAGCTAGGAATGCACAGGAGAAAAAGAACCTTATGTACTTGTGATTAGATTTTAGGGAATAATTAAATTACACAAATGAAAATCACATATCTTTGCATTTTCTTGTATCGATCCCTTGCCTGGGGAGGCATCAGTCACTCTCACAGAGAGCACTGTCCTTTCTCTGATGTAACAGAGCAGCAGCGGAGGAGAAGGCAGCTGCCCACATTTGTTGCTGTGGCTTCAGGGAAATTAAGAGTTGAAAGGGTCAGTGAGCCTGGGCTTGGGTGGGTCCTGAGATGTCTTCCATTCACGTCATTTCTAATTCTAAAGGAAAGCTTCACAGCACACATTGGGGGACCCTTCTGATACCTCCATATATCTAATTCCATGGTGATGATCTTCCAAATGCTCCTGTATGTATATACTTCCCTTGAAAGTCACCCTGGGCCATTGGCTGATTCTTGCTTGGGAATTTCTCTTCCTGTTATGGGAAAAGGTCTTTCTTACCTTGAAGAGCTCACAGCCTCATCTGAAGCCTTTGGAACCGATGCAGATGGCTCCAAAGCATTTACTAAGGGATTGGTAGGGCTGACACCTTACCTGAAACCCCATCTACTTACATTTACTGTGTTAGTTGGTAGTCCATTCCCTTCGGAAGGTCATTTAAGTTTGGTGTTCTTTCTAGGGAGTCCCATCTACAATAACAAACTGTCCACACTTCTAAAGTTTTCTACACAGACCATCTTGTCGCCCCACCTCTGGAGACCTGCACCCTTTAAACACAAAAGAACAGATAACAATTCACTCTCCCTGTCTCTAGCCATCCCCTTCCAAGGCTGTTGAGGGTACAGATAAGGTGTCTTAGACTTGTTTACATCCTGCACTAAATACCACTCCGCCGGAATCTGACCAGGAGTCAGGAAGAGGACCTGACTCATCTCAGGATGACTTGTTCAGGGTAGGAGGGTCAGCTCATCTCCTACTTACTCGGCAAAAAGTAGAGGCTGCTGGCTTGTCAGCTTGAATAACTTTGAATGAGGCATCTGTAATCCTGAGTGTATTGGATACAAAAAGGCTCTGAAGTTGAAGGTGGGAGAGATGGGCCCCAGTGATTTCTCCTCACTCCCAGACTCCTGTAACTAAGCTACTTTATAGAACTGCCACCTCCACCTTTGGCCCAACCCAAGAGCTGCATGGTTATGGGCTGAGATCTGTCTGCTTTCTAGGTCTCAGTAGACAGTCGTGGGTAAGCTCCTAGTTAAGAAGGGCTAAGGAGAGCCACTCATATTCTTTTTACTGGTTTATTTATCCTCATTTTGTCTCCTCTGCCTTGTCTCATCCATAATCTCTATGTCTCCATACCTAACACACACTCCCGATGCTGTCCCTCTGAAACTTGAAGGAGAGTGTTTTATATACATTTGTGCATTAACACTTCTGGCCTACAAAGAGTGGGTGTCTTCTCTCATAGAGAAATTCTCCAATGTAAAGTAAGTGTCCTATACTTTAACTCATTTCTGACCCCACCTGGAGCTAAGTATGTGTCCCACGAAGGTTTAGAACCCATTCCCCAAGAATTTTCCCTGACTTTGAATGCCATTTGGATGAGTGACTTTGAATGCCATTTGTTCATGAGCAGTAGGTGCTCAGGCTACTTACAGCTTGTTTTGGGGGCAGCAGCTACCAGTTAGAGGCACTCATGATTCTTTCTTCACGATGGTTGATTCACTAGAGTAGCCCACATGACTCGGGAAAGCATTATACTTATTACCTGTTTGGACTTTTCTGTTACATTTGCTATGTGTGTGAGTGTGTATTAATGTGTATGTAAAGCATTTATGTGTGAATGTGTGTATGTATGTGTGTATATGAAGGTGTATGTGTGTGTGTAGGTATGCATATGAGTGGTGTATGTGTGCTTGTATGTGTGCGTGGTGTGCGTGTGTATATGAGTGGTGTGGGGTATGTGTGTGTGTCCATCCTCTGATTTCCGAGCCCATACCTACTCTCCGGAGGTCAGAGGATGAGGTTGAAAGTGTCAGCCTTTTAGTCACCTGGTTGTTCCTGACAGCCACCCCCATCTTCAGCTGTTTAGGAGTCACGTCATTAGTAAAGGACACATGGTAAGAATCTAAGGGTCTGGCTGGGCAATGGTGGTGCACTCCTTTAATCCCAGCCTTCTTAGATCTGGGAATGCAAAGAGCTAGTGACATAAGGTGTGAGCTACTGACAAATGTGGAAACTGTGGCTTAGCACTGATCTTCTCAGAGATTTATGGGAATTTACATACCTACACACAAACATGGACAGACAACGCACTCACACTCACATACACAGTAAATGTTGCATATTAACATCACATTATTTCTGATAAATGTAAAATAAAACCACAATTTTATGCTAGGACTACTGTGGACAGTCTCCCAAGACCTCTATCAAGTCATCACCAATCTATTCTATAGTGTGTTTATAGCCCTCTGAAATTCATATAGTAAAACCTAACCTCAAAGTTAATGTCATTATGAGGTGGGTCTTTTGGGAGTCCCTTGATGAGCGCAGAACCTGCAGCATGGGCTGAGCTCCCTCAAAAAAGATGCCCTAGGGAGCTGATTTGCCCTTCTCACCACATGACTCACAGTGCAGTATCAACAGACAGTGGCCTGAAGAAAATCCCTCACCAGGTCCTCCCTGTGTGGCTACTCTGACCTCAGAAATTTTAGAACTATTGTTTGCAAGCCACACTGTCTGTGGCATATGGTTATAGTAGCCCAGTGAAACTGAGGCATACCCACAACATAGTAGGTGCCATGCCTGCACCCAGGATTTTAGTAGGGATCCATGAAAGTGATTTTCAATTATAAAACCAGGGAGATGGAATTTTTATTGAGAAATATTTTAATGTACAGTATTAATGTATTCGTCTTTATATCAATGCAGTCTTGCATGTGGGCCTTATATGATTGTCTTTTAGACATTAGAAATTGGCCTGTGAGGGCATAAGTGCCTTCAGCATACAGCAATCATGAGGTAGCCCTGCCCCAGAGACAGACTTCCACGAGCTGGCAGCAATGTGGAAACCTCTGAGTTTTAGAGATTATATTCTTTCAGTTAGTGATTTTTGAGAATGAAATTCTTCCGAGGAAAGGAATGTTTAATGTTAGAATTCCTCCATCTTGAAAGGCATTGGATATATTTGTGAAAGGTTCCTGATGGCCATTCTGCAGATGCTACTGTGCACAGACCCCTCCCCCTATTCCACAACAGATACTTGCAATGAGCGGCAGACCACCTTGCCAGGGTCTGCGGGCTGAGTCATAAAATCTTAGCATCTTAGCACTTACAGTAACTGTCGAACCTCCTAGGCCCAACCCTCCACCAACTCAGAGTGTCTTTGTCCTCACTCAGCATCAGTGTGAGCACATCCAGACCCTGTACTCAGACGCTTAAAACAGTTTTCCCTGTGTTATCATCCTCTAAAGAAGCTCTGTTGGTGTGAAAATGCAGAGGCTTAGGTTGCTGTGGAGACAGCAGGACACTCTCAGAATGAGTGTACCACTGTCCACCTGAGCCAGCGATGGTTGGCGATTCACAGACCCTGGGCGGAGCCCACCAGGATCATTGTTGTCTCTTCCTCTTGGGAGGATTGTTGCAGACCATCATCTACCACCTTGTGGAGAGCGCTGTAGTGTTCACGGTCTTGGTGGAATGCATGTAGCTCAGAAGCTGCCTCCCAGGCAGCAAAAGAGGGCATGGGAAAGGGATCTGGCCTCTTGTTTTCAAAAAAGCATTTCAGGTTTCTCTCACTCAGCTTGTTGGCACATTCCAGGAGTTTGTTTTCCAATTGTTCCTTCTCCCTTTGTGCGTACGTCTTCCAAAAATTCAGCTGCAGATAGCTGACTTTAGATTTGCAACGTGCATAGCAAGTGGTCAGCAGAGAGAAGAAGGATGCCGAACAAATCAGACACCATCCTAGAATCTTAGGGAAAAAGAGATATTGAGGACACAGAAAAGCAAATGACATCTCAGAGAGCTGGGTAATATTCCAAGGGAGTATATAACCACATTAATACCACAGTCATTACTGCCATCTCATCTCAAATTATTCACCTTAACTCTAGATGCTTTTTGACAGTCAAAATAAAGATGAAGTTGACTCAACGTTGTTGCTATGTAAGGCAATAACCAGAAGGCTGACAAATGGAAAGAGTGATTATCAAATAACTCACTATTAAAGCACTTCCAATGGTATGGCTAGAAGAAAGAATTCTTTCTAATGCATCGTTGTTGTCATTTGAATGAACAAGCAGTTTGTTAGCCAGGTGTCCAGGTGTTCATCAACTCATTCACACACTCCTGACCAACTTTTCCCATGGGACTTTCTGAGAGCAGCAGCTACTCTATGGATCCCAAAGTGTATTGTTCACAGTGAAAAACAAAGAGACAAGCAAAAACAAGACAGTAATTGCAGCAGTATACAGAAACTTTAAGCATTTAAAGCTGTTCTAAATGTTTAGAGATAAAAAGGGGGAGGGTCAGGTCATTTCAGACTTTGAGGATTGTTTGTTCTTAATTTCTAAAGTTAGAAAAAGCAAGCACTTTCCTAAACATGAATGCTTCTATTGGTATTTTAACTTTAAAGGCAAAAGTCTATAGTTAACATATCTTGTAAATTTGCTGCTCCAATTGAACTTTTCATAATTTGAGTTAATTTTATATTTGAACAACTAACCGATTTCTTGAAATCATCTTTGATTTCAGTTTAAAGGACCCTTGACAGATGGACCCAACTGAGAACAAAAGCAATAGTCTGCAGATGGGTCCACTCAGATCATAAGACAGCCAAAATGACCTTTAACTCGGTGGTTCCCGAACTCAGGATCCAAAGTGGGGTTACTAGAAGAGTCTCACCTTGCGTAAGTGTCATTTCTGAGTTGGTATTCCTCCGGTGAAACACAGCTTTCTCCTCACCGTGGGTATTCCCTGTACTTCATTCTCTATTATGATATTAAGGTTACCCATCTCAGAAGATATTTGGGGGAACCCAAAGAAATGATACTGGGCAATAAGCTTGTGAGTTCCACCTGCTATCCACTTGTTTGCAAGCGTCTCTTTCTGTCCTATGGTAGCAGGTGAGGCACAGTTACTATAGCATCCTCTTGCTCTTCTTCAGTCATTGGTGGGCTTGTGGCTGACTCCCTTAGACCTTCCTTTCTTTCAGCATCCCTTCTTCTTCATTATGACTGGGTCTCCTGTGTTTGAAGCTATCTCTCCAGACCTACCTGAGCTAATCCTGATGAGTTAGAAACTATGTGATTGGCTCAGACCAGCTCTTGCTTTCTGTACAACCTCAGCATTGGCTGTTTCTCACTGCTGAGTCTTGTCCTCCTCCCAGGCCCACAGCACCTAGAACTCCAACTAGAATGAGGAGATTGTGCCACGTCCAGCCCCAAATGGTGTCCTATTTGTCTCTTTCCCCAAATCCTGCCACTTTTCTCTCCACCTTGAAATATTTAATAATGTTCTAGCAACCTTTATGCCTCTTTATGTCCATTATCTCTAAATAACTTTCCACAGTAGGTGGACACAGTAGGTGTCACCCTACTGTGAGAAAAAAAGGGGTTCAGAGTTCTACACCACAGAGCTGGGAAGTGGCAGCATCAGGATTCAAAGTCAGCTGACTCCAAGGCTGAGCTCTCTTCACTACTCCATTCCACCATCCTGAAGAACAGAGAGTCACCCAGCTGGGTTTCTTGTTGCTCTGCCCCACCCACCCATGAATGAATGCACTTTTCCACCTCCGCCCACATGGCCAATTATTGTTTTGAACTGTGTGATGCTTGCTGCCCTCTGAACCTCACAGTCAGCACCTGCTATTGCCACATCTCTCCTCATCCACATCTCTTGGGTATCCTCCTGTAGGTCTTAACCCCAAGTCCTTATTCTACTGAAAATTCAACAGGTCATTTTGGCCAAGCTAAGTTATAACCAGATGTGCATATTTTCTTTGGGCTTAGATTTAAAGAAGAGCTTACACAGTGATGGGCATTTGGACTTGGCACTGGCTGGCTGGAGCCTGGTGCCTGTGGATGTCAACCATGTGTCATTTGTACTATGATAACATTAGTAATTAATACCTTCCTTCAACAAAAGATGGAATGCACTCAGAAGCCTGACATGTTCCATCTAACCTATGCTTTGTGAATTAAACAAAGGAGTTTATTTAGGAACATTCTTTGGCTTATTAGTTTATGAAGAATATGATTTTATTCCTATTTTAGATGGTAGGAGCCAACTTTGCTTCGATGTGTTTGTTGTAAGCTCATGTCCTTTCTAAAATAGTAAAAGTATAGTGTGCCTGTGCCTTCAACCAGAAGCTAATAGCATTCCTGAGAAATGGTGACTGTGTTTATCTACTCCTATCGCTTCTTCTGACCTCAGAAATAGGAAATCAACTTTATCTCAAGGCCAGGCCAGGGCTATCCATCAAGATCTGTGCTCAGATACCTGGCCAAATGACAAGTTACTTCCCTGTGTTGATTAGCTGAAGCTGTAAATTACTTCTCAAAAGTAAAACAATGCTCCAAATTCTGAGCTTCTAAAGGATGGCGAGAGCGTCTTTAGCTGTACAGTATAGAGAGAAAAGTCATCATCTCTCTAGGGAATATGGTCACTCTTCACTGAAGGCCGTTTAAAGACTGCTTGGTCCCTCTTTCATTTGGGAAACTCTCGATCCCGGCAGCATCCACGCACACAAGTAGCAGTGGCCAGAGTGATCACTCAAGCAAGTTTCCATGCTAATTACACCACATGCTACTTTGCAAAGGAGAAGCTGATTTGGCTCAGCTGTATTTCAGTGGATGAAGAAGTTGTGTCTGTGATTTTTGAGAAACCAGCTTGAAAATAAGTAATCGATAGGAGGCAGTAATGCTTAATTACAGCTCAGGGTTAGCACTCAGTGCGTGGTTTTGCGTTCTGCATTATTTACAAAGTCAACCCAAAGAGATGGTTTTGAGCACTTAAGTATTTACATATGCATAACCCAGAGGGTATTTTCTTTTTGGAAATGGA
This sequence comes from Ondatra zibethicus, assembly GCA_004026605.1. Taxonomy (NCBI): domain Eukaryota; kingdom Metazoa; phylum Chordata; class Mammalia; order Rodentia; family Cricetidae; genus Ondatra; species Ondatra zibethicus. Next base: position 22,418 of record PVIU01008690.1, on the reverse strand, counting down.
GACTACAATATCCAATCAGCAATTTTACTGATCCATCCTGTCCCTGAAAAGCTTTTCCTGAGATTGTCTTAATGCTCCATCGTGTTTCAATTTCCACTTAGTTTCAAAATATTCTGGCAAGACTCAAACTCTGGCCTGGCAGACAGGAAGACAGAGAGGACTCTCCAAGTTCACACTGAGAGCAAAGAGTGACATTTGTCCTTACCTGAGACTGTGCTTGAAGGGACAACTTCACCTCCTCGTTGTCGGTGGGTGCCATGCTGCTTCTGCCGCAGGAGACTTTGTACAGCTCTTCCCAGCACTCTTTGGGCTTGCCCCTGCAAATCAGCTCCAGAAGCCTTGTGCTTCTTGTCCCGCTCATAGCACATTCGTAAAACGTCCCATTAAGCAAAGCCACAGAAAGCCACATTACTGGAGCCACCAATGAACTCAGTGTGATGTGGCCCAGGACGTAGAAGAAGCGGCAGCAGCGTTTCCTAGGGAAGATTTTCTTGGGGTTTATGCAGCAGCCAGTGAAGAGTCTCCACGCCTTGTTATTTAGAAAGAATCCAAGGATCAGTAACACCCAGGCAGGGGCAAAGAGGAAAACCAGCCCATAGGCTGTGTTCTCAGTGCTGCAGGGGCACTTAAATGCCACTAGTGAGAAGAGACGCTCACTTCCCAGGGTCAGCAAAGCCATGAAGCTGTAGCCAATAGCCGTCTTTTGGTTAAGAAAGAATTTCAAAATACTCTGAAAAGCATCCATGTTGGAGACACACGAAGAGGGGAAGAGGAAAAAGCGTTTGCCTTGGTGTTAGCACAGCAACTGTGGCTGTGGCTGTGGCTGTGGAGGGTGGAGCTCTTTTGAAACAACAGTCCTCCTCTGTCTGCTTCCAGCCAGATAAGGAAACAATGTCATTCCCCAGGAATGCTAATTTCCCAACAACGTTCAGATAATGCCTCCTACTGGTGAATGCTGACACTTAAAGGCTACCAAAACACTGAAGACGAAATGCAAAGTGCACAGGTTCCTATTAATATTCTTTCAATGGGCTTTTGATTGCAAATCAAAAGTTCTCGCACAAATTATGGTATAGAAAATTTCCAGCAGGAGACTTGGCCCTCGCAGAAATGGGTTTCAGCCATTGACTGACTGGTAGTCAATCCAGCCTTCAAACCTAGCATTTCACAATAGGTTTCTTCTCTTGTTCTATACCCTAAGATTTGGTAGACAGTGGTTCGGGCATCCTAAAAGGGCTTGCACTAAGACTTGAAACATCGTTTAGGATTGGGACGATTGGAATTTGCGAGGGAAGTCTAGTAACTAACTGAACTTTCAGAGAAAAAGAGGAGCCCTTATTTCTCTTCATGTAACTGCTTGATTCAGATCTTGATCGTTTTGACACAAAGAAAATCCTTCTAAAGCAGATGTGGAGTCTACATTAGGAGGATATCCTCAGGCCTCCCAGCTGCCCACCAGGTGGTAGTAGATTTGGACCTTTGCTGAATCTCAGCATGGCGTTTCATGCCAAGACAATTTCTGTCTAAAGTGTCTCTGCCCCATGTTGTCCACTTGTCAAGTGCTAGCTCACTCCATGCTCATGTGTTCTAGGTCTAATCATGGTGTCGAACGTAGATTGCAAACTCATTCAGTAGCTTGATTTGCAAGTGACTACTGAATTTACGCTTGAGGGGCAGGCCCTCCTCCATAAGAGCCTATTAAATTGAACCAAATGAGCAACTGAATGGACATTTTTCTACTTCAAATTATAAATAATTTAAGAAAATTGCTTCGATTTCTCTTATGCTGCTCTTAATTTTAAAATTAAGCTAATTAAGGCTTTTGAATAATGGCAGCACATGAAGCTGACAAATTTCCATTAATAGGCTTCAGAAGCTGGGCCTAGGTTTGCGGTGAAAAGAAATTGCCTTGGATTAGGAGCCAGGAAGTAGAAGGCCACAGTCTTTGCTGTTGTTTCACTTCTCTAAATACCAGACCACACATTTGTGAAACTTGTGCTTCCAAGGAAGCAGTGGGACTGGTGAGAGGGCTGATAGGGTAAAGATGAATTCCAGTAAGCCTGAGGACCCTAGTTCCATCCTTAGAACCCACATGGTGGGACAAGGAACCAGCTTCTCCTTGTCCACCGATGCGTGCCAAGCACACACATGTACACACACAACAAATAAATGTAAAATAATGTTTCAAACAGAAGTGAGTCCCAGCCCTGCTTAAGATCCGCTTAAAAACAAAGACTGGCAGAGAGGAAAGGCTGTGGAGGACAGTAGGAGTGTCTAAGGTGTGGGCCCATATTTCATACAAGATATTTGCAGGCTTAATTTCCAGGGAAGCTGAAGACCTACCACATGACAAAGGCCAGGAGGTATGGCTCCTTCCCCTTTATTATGATCTATATCATCTGGGAAGAAGTGTTGAATCCAAAGCTGGTGAATTAAGTTACAGGTGTTTTTGGTAGCCCTGCGTCCCCCGGAAAAGGAATATTAATGAGCATTTCCACCTTGGTTTACCTGGGGGATAAGAGGTGTTTTGTAAAATAAATGCTGGTAGGTCTTCAGGAATGAATCAAACCTGAGATGCCCTTCCGAGATGACTGTGTGAACTGTGTCTCATTATTCCATACGCCTCTGTACCAATATTTAGGGTAAAGTAATAGTTTCTATGTTGGGGCCACGAACCCTGACACTAAGGTTTCTTCTGTTTCTGTGCTGCGGGGTTCTTGGCATCCTACACCACAGCAGACGCTTTTGACAATTGCATTATCACACATTTATGTTGCTCCCACCACTACCCCTTGTTCCTCCTCGAAGATCAACATCTACAGTATAATTCTGTGTCCAAAACCACATTCTTGTGTCTAATCTGCCCCATGGCACAGTATATTCTCAGACCAGTGTCCTCCTATTGTGGAATATGCCCTGAACCCCTTGTAACTCTGAATCTCAGGGTTTGCCATGGTCAGTGTGGCATATATGACAATGTTGTGTTGATGTGTTTTCTCCAAGGGGTTTTGGAAATAATAATTTTTTTTACAAACCATTTTGTTCCACAAAGCCTAGTACTTTAGGATATTCTAGAAGAATAAAAAATAATTTAAGAGTCTCCCATGGCACAAGGCCAGTAAACTGCAAAGAAAAGTGTGATCACAGATACCCTGGCTGCAGACCAAGCTTGGCAACCTTGATGCCGTGCTGCAATGCCTGGGAAATGGACTTCTGTCTGAGACTAAATGCTGTCATCTTCTCGCTCTTTATCAGGTTGCTTTCAAGATGTACTTGGGCATCACGCCGAGCGTGGCCTGTCACAATTCAAGCCGAAACGAATTCTCCCTGATTCTAGACAAGAATCCTCTGGCAGAGTTTGTGGAAGAGCTGCCTGCTGGGCGGTCTGCGCTGTGCTACTGCGGCCTGCTCTGTGGGGTCATCCGAGGCGGCCTGGAGATGGTAAAAGCACGTGCTTCATCTCGTCATGCGTGTTAGCCATCCAGTGCTGTTCTCAAAGTGTACCAGCCTCAAAGGAATGCACAGTCTCTAAAGATGTGATGCCTGGGACTAAGCGAGGCCTGTTACTGCAAGCCTGTCAGCTCAGCTCCTTGGAAGGTACCATAAGAGGATCAGGATTGTAGGTTCAGGGCCAAGTTTGTGCTATAGAAAGCAAATTCAGCACCATCCTGGGCAACTCAGTCTGGTCCCATATTAAAATTTTAAAAGTGAAATGGAAGAGAAAGAAAAGAAATCTGGGAGACGGTTCGGCATGTGCCGGGAAGCCTGATAGCCTGAATGCAGTTCTTAGAGGCCACATTGTGTAAGGACGGAGCTGACTCCTGCAGGTTGTAACTTTCCTTCACTCTCTACGGTACATGCGTATGTGAGAGCACACACACACTAAACTGATTAGTAAAAAAGGAAAGAGCCCCAGGAGTAGGTCACGCAGTTGGGCTGATGGGGATCTTTCACAGCTTATTTTACATGCAGCCTCAACTGTAGCCTCTGCAGATTTGCTGATGCTAGACAAACCACACACTGGTTCACACAGTGTCAGTGCCTTGCAGGCCACTGTGTGGAAGCGCCAGAAAGTTCCTTGCCACTTAGACCTCTTTGTAGATATAATCACAGCATGGCAGTCTGAGCTGCCAACCTTGGGGCTATGTGGGAGGGGAATAGCTGAGGACTTGTGGTACAGGTCAGTGCAGGCTGACTTTCACATCTAAGTTATTCATTGGTTTAACTGAGACAGTTATTAGCATCTGTAAGGTGCCTGGGACTGAGCCTGCAAAGATGGACAAGATACAGAGAACCTCTTGTAAGTGTGATAAATAGGTAGAGAGAGACCTGGAGTAGGAGAGAATCTGTACAGTCTTGATATAAACTCTGAACTGACTTTCTAAGGAACAATGGGAGTTAGGTCAAGGCCTTTGTAAAGTGAACAGGAAAAGAGTAATATTTCAGGTAGAAGGGACAGAATGTTCAAAGGCTCCTCAAAATAAAGAAGCAGAAACTCAAATAGTTCAGGACTGACATGAAGACTAAGAGAGGGATTGCCATGAGAAAGGCTGGAATTCTTTAAAGATAAAAGAAGGGATCCACATGACAAGCCTGGAAATTCAGTCTTCTATATTGAAAGTACCAGAGCAGATGCAGGTTCATCATCAAGGAAATAAGAGTCTGAAATTTACATTCTAGAAATTCCAGTCCCTTGTCAATCAGATGAGACTAAACACTTAAGGAGAATGCTGAGGGAAAGAGGAGAGCAGAAATAAAGCTGATGCTGGTAACCTCAACAAAAACCAGAAGACATCCCTGACAACAGTAATCAAGAGGCAGCTCACTGGACCAGTACTTCTCAGGGCAGAACAGTCAAAACTCAGATGTCAGCTGGCAGAAAGGGACAAAATTGAAAAAAGAAAGATTGAAAAATTACCTTCAGGTTTCTGAACAAACCCGTAGGGAAAATTACAGTATTAACCAACAGAACAAAACTAAGAGGGTTGAAATTGACAAGGGGAGGACTCAATTTTGAACCTGCTAATGCTGAGATGTTTAACAAACACACAGTGAGGATTTCCGAAAGAAGTTGTCTCCTTTTTATTCATTTATTTACAGACAAGGTCTCATCATGTTGCACAGGCTGGTCTCAAACTCATGATCCTCCTGCCTCACCCTTAGAGTTCTGGGATTACAGGTGTTTGCTACCATGCCTTGCCACAGTTGTTTACATGTGCCTGTGGAATACAACTGAAGGGGTGTCAGAACTGACAGAAATACCTAAGCAGATTCTGTGTACCAGGAAGAGCATAATTAGAACTCTAGGAAACAGAACAAAAATATAGAGTTAAACAGAGGACCCAATGACTACAAACGGCAGCAACATGGAGTATTCAGAAGAGGGAAACAGATAGAAAGTGATGGATGGGGTCACAGAAACCAGAAATCAGAGTATTTCAAGAAAACTAACAAGACCAACTCAAAACAGCCCTGTAAATGGAGTTTTCCATCAGAACCACCTGCTTCCAAATAACCACACAGAGATTTATTATTAATTATAAATGCTTGGTCAATCTCTTAGGCTTGTTACTGACTAGCTCTTACATCTTAAATTGACCCATATTTCTTATCTACACTCTACCATGTGGTGGTACCTCTTTTCACTATGGCACGTTCACCTCCTGCTTCCTCTGCATCTGACAGGTAACTCCCATGACTCTGCCCTTCTTCTTCCCTGCATCCCCTCTGCCCCAAAATCCTGCCTAGCTATTGGCTGTTTAGCTTTTTATTAAACAAATCAGAGGGCAAAGACTCATCTTCACAGTGTACAAAAGATTATTCTATAACATAATCCCACTTACCAAGGCTTTGGGGAGGGCCTTGGTAGAGGCTGTGATGAAGAAAAGATGAGGGAGGGATAAGAGAATCTGTCAGACTGGTGAGGCTGCAGCAGCTGATGAAGAGGCAGTAGCCAGCAGTCTTGTTTTTCCAGAATCTTCCCTATTAGAATGAGCTCATAACCATTCTAAACCTGTGTTATTGATCTGCTCATAATGATCCATGCATATAATTTTTTCTGTGGAAATTAAGGGAGGGATAAAGTAACTGATACTCCCAAAGTGTAAAACAACAGAGATAATTACATGTATCTTCCTTGCAGTTCCTTCATGATGTAGTACCCTAGATTATATTAGATTTTTATCTGCATCAGTAAGCATTATATCAAGGAAAGGGAAAAGAAGAATTATAGGAGGTTACACTGAAAGGGGTAACCATGTAACTAAAACAAAAATAGGATAAAGAACTCACCAGCTTTCATGGCTAATTTTTTTTTTACTATATGTGCTGATCACGAGTGGTCTCACATGTCCAAAGAGCTTCAGCAGAAGTAGTCTGTGTGTTTCTTTAAAGGATTTTCTGCTATATTTTTTAAGACATAAAAAACCATAGAGAAGAAAATTCAGAGATTAAACATCCACTCTCTTTCATTGGATGATGGGTGTGGTAGTTTGAATGTAATTGGCCCTCATAAGACTTTGTTGAGTAGGTGTGGAGTGACTTTGTTGGAGTAGGTGTGGCCTTGTTAGAGGAAGTGTGTCACTGTAGGGGCAGGCTTTGAGGTCTCCTTTGCTCAAGCTTCATTCAGTGTGACACACAGTCTACTTCCTGTTGCCTGCAAGATGTAGGACTCTCAGCTCCTTCTCCAGCACCATGTGTACCTGCATGCCCCCATGTCCCACCATGATGATAATAGACTGAACCTCTGAACTGTAAGCCACCACCCCAGTTCAGTGCTTTCCTTTTTAAGAATTGCGGTGGCCATGGTGTCTCTTCACAGCAATAGAAACAATAACTAAGACAGTGGGTATCATGAGGCAAGGACTTTGCACTTTTTATGAGTCAGACGATCTGACATTTGGAGGCCTGTGGATTAGAAAGTCCAGGTTCATTGCCTAGGAGTTTTTTTATCTGGGAGGGTTGAGTCAGGTAAAGTTCAATAAATATTAATTAATTGCTGGCTAGACCCAGGAGCTTTTCACTTACTACTCTCTTCTACCAGCTACCATCACTTATTTATCTTCTTTATCCCAATGACTAAAAATAACTCTGATCAGATACTCTATTGAAAATAGGTCAGCAATACCATGCTGCTCTTACATGAACACATTTTAATGAATAGAGAAGTATTCATTGTCTGGGAAATGGGAAATGCTTTCAAGTTGAAAAGTAGGCCTGGCCATCAAATATTCATGTCTGTAATTCACTATCTAATCTTATATTTATAATGTATTTAGTCAGTATTTTTCAAAGCTCTCAAGGCCATAGGCAATTGCTAAATGTTGTTAGAATAAGCGATTATATTGTTTAGCTAATGACAGAATGTTTTATGGCAAGTCAGCTTGAGAGGAATCCTATAAAGACCCATTTCTCCTCTGAAGTTCCGCTTGGCCAGGGACCCAGAGTGAGGTCTATCCCTGAGTCAGCAATTTGCATTCTTTCTGAGATGGGTAGGATGGTTCACCCTTCCTCCAGTGCTCATGCCGTACTGATGATGTGTGGTCCAGCTATCTCTGGAGAACACAGTTCAAGGTTCTTTATTCACAAAACAGATATTTCTTATCAAAAAAGAAAGACAGGAAAAAATAATTTTGAAAAATAATTGTTTTTTTTTTTAATGACACAAGCCCATTTTTCTTTTCTTTCCTAGGTTCATTTGGATGCTGAAGTTACATTCTTGCAAGACAGACTAAAAGGCGACAGCGTGACAGAAATTGGAATAACTTTTCTAAAGAAGCTGGACGAGAAAAAATATAGACGGAAAAAATGAAGACTAGCATGTAAAGTGCCGTGGGTGGTTAGCTGACTAGCGAGCATTAGCCAAACACACAGCCGCAGAAGGTTTACATTGTCTGATGGCATGGGCTTTGACAGGCTTATAAACTTGCTGTGTATCACACAATTTTGTCATTTCAAATGCAAATAATGCCTTATAAAACAGCAAGCATGAATTCCACGTATTATTCAATCCATCCTCAGCCAACCTACCCATCCAATTAACTGTGACAATAGGGAAAAAAGAAGCACCACCGTTAGGAGATTATCTCTTTTCAATAGAAAAAAAGTGGATGAAATGATACAGCATTAGAGAGAGACAGACTCAGCCAGGAGGTGGTGGGTGCCTTTAATCCCAGCACTCATGAAGCAGAGGTATGTGGATCTCTGTGAGTTCGAGGCCAGCCTGGTCTGCAGAGCAAGTTCTAGAACAGCCAGGGCTACACAGAGAAACCATCTCAAAAACCCAAAAAGAAAAGAAAAAAAAATATACGTACATACATACAAATATTTGCAATACTTTAGTTTTTATAGATGACAAATGTGCTTTTTCTCATATATTGTCTTGGCTTATGGCTTCAACCGCTCCCCAGTTATAACCACCAAGGCCAGCTATTTATCTGGATGCCAGTTCTGAAGCATTAAACCTTACTAAGTTTTAATTCATTTAGCTTTCAATCTTATTTTTTCTAATTTGGAGATAGCTAGTATTGAGCAAATATCATTAGTGCCTCATGACATTTGACTGGTGGAAGCCACGGTGATCAAATCTGAAAGTCTTTTACTTAAAGCAGCATGCTCTAGGTTCTTTGAATACGTTCTGGACCCTGAAATGTGCCCCTATCTTACTATGCAATCTCTTCTGTTCTGCCAACCCAGTCATCAAACCCACCACCCTGAAGGCAGCTTTATCTGATATTCTCATGGATACTACATATAGAACTAGCAATGACACCAAGATAAGCATCAATTTTTTACTTTTATTTCATAGATCCAGAGAGAGAGGAGTATCTTGGAATTGAATTTATGCTATCAAAGTTGAGCCTTATACCTACAGCACAGCTTCCCTGTGTTCACTGCTTCATCCTGATCACTGTGAGACCCCTGAAAGCCACTATATAAGTGGCTTATATCCCTCCTGCTTCTTCCTTCTCTTCCTCTTCTTTCTCTTTAATAAGATATCATACTACCCAGTCTGCACTGCAGTCCTGATTCTCCCATCTCAAATTTCCAAGTGCTGGGATTTCAAGCATCATGTTTCAGATAATTTAAAATTTTCCTGTACCCACATTAAATAAGTATAAAGAAATCAGTGACGTTCATTTTAGTAATAAATTTAATTTATATTTATATATCTAAATTATTTATTTATGATAATATTTATTATCATACATAATTATCCTACATAATTTATAATAATATTTATTATCCTACATTATAAGTTTTAGCATGAACATTTTATATTCCTTTCTGATATAGTCTTTAAAAATCTACCTTAGCACATATCAATTCAATGAATTTAATATAATTGAGTTTAAATAACTCGATAGAGTTTAAAGTAACATGTACTCCTTCCAAAATGATAAATTTATAATTAGTGATGTTTAACAGCTTTGGTTTTTAAAATCCAAATTCATTTAACTAAGTGGAAAGAAATGCCACAGTAATCACCAGTAAGTCTTCAGTACTGACGTGTGTCTTGCAGTTGCTGCCATGGGCTGCACAAATTCAAAGCTGAATTTTCAGTGAGTCTCCTTCCACTGATCTGGAAAGCCAGAAAAGAACGACACAGCAGTCCTGGCCAAGTTGTCCTCGATACCCGAGAGGTGACCCAGAGAAGCAATAGATGAGGGTGGCACCGGTGTCCCTGTTCTCAGAGTGTGTTTTCACTATTGTTGGAAGTTCCATCGTTGTGGTGAAGGGATACAGGAAGTTTTTTGGCAGAGCTAAAGGCTTTTATTATGTTTACATTTCACAAAACGCTTTAGCTTGACCCCTAAACTTTGATCAAAATGAATTCTTAATATAGTGAAAAAGAAGAAATAAAGAGGAAAGGACATGACAGCTCCAAGAAGCAGGGACTTCTGAGAGAGTGCAGAGAGCCATGTGAGGAGAGAGGTGAGGGGGAATGAGGAAGGGGAGAGAAGAGAATCAGGTACAGCAGCCAGGAGGCCCAAAAGGCCTAGGTAACTAAAATAGTTGGATTATATAGGGAAAGGGGAGCCCAGCCCTTGGGCTTAGTTCAGGGGGAGAAGCCCAGGCCCCCACAGATTCAGTGAGTCAGTAGCCCTAGAACAACCCTCAAGCAGCCTGGCTCCTCGTTCAGATCCGGGGAAAAGAACACACCCTGAAAACAGTACCAGAGCCAGGGGAAAAGACATTTTATCCCCGAACCTAAAGCTGGAGAAAAATCCCCAGACTCTGAATCCAGGACCAAAAGAACGCCCCAAACCCCTAGATTCAGAGCATATCAAAGATGTTTGCTTTGTCCAAAAATTACAGTCAAAAAGGTAAAAAAGAACCAAAGAAACACTATTTGGCCCCAGAATCAAATCAGAGCCATCTTTGCCTCTGACACAAAACCAGCCAATCCCTGTGCAGGGAAAGAAGCTTGTACTTCCCCTCAGGCAATTACTGGTGGTTGGGAATTCCTTTCAGGTCTAGAAATCAATCCCCTTACATCACGGGGCAACCAATCCCAAATCTGGAAGTCTGGAATCCGCCCCCCCCACAACCCAGTGGGAGGCAGCCAATCAGAAACCCAAAGGCTTGGAATTAACCCTCCCCACTTTTTGCCACTGTGGTCTCTCTGTTCCTGTTGCTGCTATTAGCCATTGCTGCTGCTGCTGCTGCTGCTATGGCCACTTCCAATGGACAGAGGGACCTGAGTTAACTCACAATAAAGACTCTTTGCTTTTGCATCAGATACGGTCTTGTGGTGATGTTTTGGGGGTCCGAACATGGGGCATAGCAAGGTTAGAGGGCAGGGAATGCCAGCTTGGAGGGCCCTGTAACAGGTGGGTATTGAAAGATGCTGGGAGAACCTGGTGACAGTTCTCTTTGATATGTTCAATAGGCACCTCAGCCATTTGTCCTAGGCTTAAGACCAAACATTTACCAGCGTTGCAAAGCCAAAGACAAATAAAAGATTCAGATAGGTGTTGTCCAGATGACCCTCAAGTTGTTTACTGTGTGCAGTTGTGGAGTGCTGCGGGAGTGGGGGGAATGGGTGGGATGGGGTGTGTGGTGGAATCTTCTCTGGAACTTTAAGCTCTTATTTCTCATCTTCTTGAGTTTCCTGATTTTCTCACTTAGCTATTGGAAGTCCGGGCCCCTTCAGCAGTTGGGCTGTGGGAATGAGTGGAAAGTTCCCTGATGATTTTATCCTGAAGGCCCAAGTAGAAATGTGGAAAAGCAAGTCCATAATGTGCATAACAGTGAAGATGTCGCCACCAGAGACTGGCTCAGCAAATATCTGCTATTTTTTAAACAAACAAAAAAAATCTGTTAAATATTTACTAACATACCAGTGCTGAGTATAGCTATTATTTATTCACTGTCATAGGCGAGAATTCTGCTGGGGTTGTAGATCCTAGGTAGTCATGATATTTCACTGTCTCATTACCCCAGCTATGGAAGCTAATTAACATCTTCTCAGTAATACTGAAGGAGCCAGTGACACAGTAATTTTCCCTGCCACAGACAGCAAGAGACCTTCTAAAAAAACACTTAAGAAGGAGACAAATTTGCTTACTTCACTTGCATGTTTCTTTTCTTGTGTGTCTCTGTGTGTGGTATGCATGTATGTTTGTGCAGTTTGCATGCATATATGTGTATGTGGGTGCCTGAGATTAACGCCGGGGGTCTTGCCTAATCACTCCCAACCTTATCCATTGAAGCAGGAGCCCAGAGCTCGAGGATGCTAGTCTAGCTAGTCAGTTTGCTCTGCCTCTACCTTCTGAGTGTTGGAATCACTGGCAGGCCTCCATGCCTGTCCAATATTTATGTGAGTTCTAGGAATTTGAACTCCTGTCTTCGTGTGTATATATTAAACACTTTATGTACTGAGCCATCTCCCCAGCTCCCATATTTCATTAAAAAAATCTGTCTAGTCACTGCAGTTCCTCTGTCTACAAGCATTACAGGATTTTAGCTGAACATGATCAACAGTCAACCAGGAGTATCTACGGAAACCATCAGCTGGCAGACAAAGGATGTTATACATACAACCACTGTGATCTGAGAAGTCCACAAGTATCACCTCACTATTGAAAACACGGCCATAGCTACAACGATCAGAAACAAAATTGTATTTGTAAATGTCTGAATATAGAAAGAGTGCTCTGACATGGATACCATGCATCAGGCAGCTGGGCTGCTCTGCATGTGGGATCCACATCAAAATGGAGGGAGTCCAAACCAAGAAAAAAGTTGCAAGGCCTTCCCAAAAAATTAGTTGTCGTGAGATGGTATCTTGTTTCCCCTTAAACTCAGCACCATCTTTCCTATTAAGTTTGCCACCATTCAAGAGGCAGTAAAGAAAGAATGACCCTCAGAAGGCTAAGACTCCAGCCAGACACGCAGAGAGAGGCATCGTGGGAGCATGTAGTCAAGTCACACAAGAGTCATCAGTGGTGTTAGTTGTTAGGAACCAGATCTGCCCCCCAGCCTACCTTCAGTGACTCAGCACCAGCAACCAAGCCATCACCAGTCCCCAACTGCCCCCCACCACAGCCTTCTCTCTGTCTGTCTCTGTATCTCTCTGTTTCTTTATCTCTCTCTGTCTTGGTCTCTCTCTTTCCCCATCTCTCTTGTCCCTGCTCAAAGATGGCCTTTTGCTCACCCCACCCCAATAAATCTCCTGAGTGAGATCTGTTGGGATGCACGGTCCCTGTGGCTTTCTTGACCCTGATCTTCCAAGGTATTCTTCTGCCTCAAAAACCCTGACATCAGACACCACTGAAGACTCAAAAGAATTTGACCAGAAAAAAAGTTATTGGAATTGGTAATGAGAAGCTCTTTGCCTCAAAGCAACTTTAGAACATTGATGGATGCAGGATGCTCTTTAGAGTAGCTGGAGGCATCAGAGATTTTATTTTATTTTTAAAAAGAAAACTGGCTATAGATGGAAAGAGATAGGGTATTCTGTCTAAAGTTCTGCTGTTTATCCTTTTATTGCCATAAGAATGTGGGCACTTGAAAATGTACATGAGGGAGGATACAGGCTGAAGCAGTCGCAAGGAGAAGGACAAGGGGAGGACTGAGATCACGGGATAACTCGGGACTTCTCCTGGAAAAGGCTCCATGACACCGAGTGGTCATGGAACGGATATCTTCTCAGCTTCATAGGAAGAACTTGGTTCAGTTCATGAGCATTGGCCACCGTGGTCTCCAAGAGACAAGATTCAAGGTATTTAGGCAGGTGGAGGTGAGCTGAAGGCATGTGAATATACACGGCTGTGGAAGAAGGCTCGTGGTCTTGGCTCTAACATCCCCAAAGCAGCAAACTGTCTTCATACTGAAAGCCACACACACGTTGAGGGATGGGAGGAATACATAAACCTTGTGTTCCACTGAGTGATTCTCTAATTTGGTACCCATACAACCAGGATGGATTCTTTACTGGGCCTGCCTACCTGAGAGTCTCTGTTGATCATGGATACAATTTCCCATCTAAAGGAGATGGATGCAGCAGCATGGTGGTTTGTGCTGTCTGAAGGAGATCTTCTAAGCACATATCAGATGGTAGCTATGAATTTTTTCTGTGTCTCCTGCATTCTGGAAACACATAACAATAGGCAGTGAGGATCACTGAAGAAAGCTGCAGAAAGCAATGCAATTGAGACAATGAAGAATTATATAGTGGCTTTAGCTTTGGTCACTGTGACAAACAACTTATAGGAGCAAAGGCTAAGTGGGTTTTCAGTTTCTGAGAGTTCACTGTGTGGTTGTTGTTTCTGTGTTTCCAGATCTGCAGTGAGTGGATATGCCATAAAAGGTCATGAAGAGTATGAGGGGATAAAGCTGCTCACTGATGACAGCTAGGAAGGTGAGGGGAGAGAAGAGAAAGAGAGAAAATGTGTGTGTGTGTGTGTGTGTGTGTGTGTGTGTGTGTGTGTGTGTGTGAAGAGAGAGAGAGAGAGACAGACAGACAGACAGACAGAGAATGTAATGATAAATATGAATGGGAGACCAAGGATAAGATGTAATTCCCAAAATTACAGTGACTTGCTTTCTCCAACTAGGCTCATCTTCTAAAAATCTGTTGAGCTATGGACTCAGCAACACATTAGTATATCAATTAACACCTTCATAAGTTAATCACCTCTCAATAGCACCACTAAATGGGAACCAAACCAACATATTAGCCTTTACAGGGGATGTCTCCTTTCCAAACCATACAAAGGCATTGTTCTAAAGTTGTAAATATAATACGAATAAGAAAGAAAGGAAGAAAAGAAGGAAGGAAGGAAAGAAAAGGAAAGAAAAGTAAAGGAGAGAAGGAAAATACTCCCAAAGAAATCGGTACAAAAACCTGGAGCCAAGAAACAAAATAGCTCAAAGACAATTTTGTTGACTGATTGATGTAGCCTTGCTAAGGGTTGAGTCCAAGGCCTTGTACTTGCTGAGCAAGCATCCTACCACTCTGCTACACCCCAGGCAATGCAGTGACAGCTGTCATTGCTACAAGATGCTTAAAAACTGGAAGAGAAGATCCTCATATTAAACTGCTAGTAGACACCTCCCAAGCTGCAGCTGTGACTGCCTATGGCTGCCTAAAACATTTTGCATTTCAATTAGAAAGAACTCAAATTCAAAACATTCTTTCTAACCCAACCAACTGGTTGAAAACTGCCTTATATGTTGTTGTAAGCAGTTGGTGGGTGGAGCCCCTCAGGACAATGTTGACTCAAAATGAACAAATGGGGGCAAAGTCCCCAAATGGGTTGCTGTGGTGTAGACAACTCCATGGCTATTCCTTACTAAGAATGCACTCTCCAAACCCAGGATATTTCTATGCATGCCTCATCCAGCTATCTCCTAGCAAAGACCTATCATCTAGAGTCTAAAGTTAAACATGTTTATCACAGTTGACCCAAGTCTTGATGATATTCCTCATAGCTAATTTTGAAATACAAAAATATTTCTCACAAATTTGGCTTGGAGAAGTGTGGATGGACCATGTGATTAGAAAATTCTTTCCAATTCTTCGATAGAAAACATTATATGGGAAAAAGCTGTAAAGATAAAGGTTTTGAATGAAAAGAAATCTTGGGGATTTCATAAAACATCTTTCTTTTCAGTTGGTAAGATCTTTGTGATACCTGGAAGTCCTTCCTGCATGAGGTCACTGCTAGCCTTGGTCACTATCGGCAGGACAAAGGCTTTCTATTCCCACCCTTTCTGAAAACTGGCCATCATCTTGTTAATTATGTCATGTGAGATAATAGCCTTGTGGGTTTTTTGTTTGTTTACTTATTTCTTTTTTTAAGACAAGGTCTCACTGAGTAGCCTTGGTTATCCTGGAGCTCGAACTCACAGAGATCCTCCTGCTTATACCTCCCAAGTTCTAAGATTAAAGGTATGTGCCATTATGCCCAACTTGTGGTTTGTTAATATAGAGTATTCCAAAGAAATGGATTAAATAATTTTGGAAAACTAGAACATTTGTACTTTTCTTAACATTTATTCACAGCAGGGTGAATAAATGTAAAGAAATGGCAAAAATATTAATGTAGATGTATGCACATAGTTATCCATTTGCATCAATTAAGAATAAATGTGGACAAATGTTTATTGTCTCCCAAATAATGGAGACCCCCCAAAAGACCACCATGGAAACCAAATACCATATATAAAATCAAAGAACCTTTATTCAAGTTTGAACTTGGACTCTCCATGTGTCCAATGCATTGGCACCATCAGAGAGCCCCGAGCTCAGTTAGGGTGGGGTTTTATCATAACAGAGATGGAGGTGAGAGATTTCTAAGGTTCAGGATTAGATTGCCTGACATTTGTCTAGGGGTGTCTTGGTGAAAGGGGATAGGAGTGTGCTAGACTAAGGGACATCAAGTGAGTCTATCTACAATGGTTACAACATTAGGTATTTTCCCCTTTGGATGCTGATTGGTCTGTTCCTGGGTGGTGTCTGGGTGATCCCAATTTGTGGTCTTTTCTGGAATCAGGTGTTGCTTTAGGGTAAATGGAAAACTCAGGCCGACTTTCTGGTTGGTCTCTATTGAGCCTTGGCATGGCATCAGTGTAGCTGAATGGCTGGTGTGTACCAAGTTGCCCTGGACCCTACATTTACCAAGACATTACTGATTGAACAAACCATAATATAGGTACAAAATGGAATATTATATTACTATTAAGATGGTTTTTATAATATGTTAACTAGCAAAATAGATAAAAAGTATGTCATAAGCATGGAGGATTAAATTAATAACACTTTTTAAAAGATTGCTTTTTGAGGGGATAGGGAGGTAGTCAGTCAGTAAAATACTTGTTCTTGTCACAAAAGTATGAGGACCTTAGTTTGTATTCCCTAACACTCATATTTAAAAAAACTGAGTGTAGCTGGGTGATGGTGACACACACTTTTAATCCCAGGATTCAGCGAGGCATAAACCGGCAGATCTCTGTGAGTTAGAGTTTTGGTCTACAAAGTTCCAGAATAGCCAGAGATACACAGAGAAACCCTGTCTTGAAAGACAAAACAAAACAAGAAACTACTGAGTGTAGTGACACCCATAAGGTGGAAAGTGGCACCAGATGTCAACCGCTGGCCTCCACATTGACATGCACGGAATCCGAGCATATACGTTTCCTTAGGCATGCAGATATCACACATGTGCACATAAAACAAACAGCCAGTAACCAGTTTTGAAATGGAATGATCAAATCTTGTGAGCTTTTAGTAAGAATGTAAATGATGTGTCTTTTGTGGTACACGCTGTGCTGGCTCCTTGTCAAGTTCACAATAAGATTACCTATCATCCATCATGTTCACTGCTGGTTAAACATAAGAACACTTGAAAGCAGTTTTGAAATGATCTTTGTGCGCTCATGTGGTGTAGGAGGTGCTTCTTCATTTGTATTGCTTTCATTGGTTGAATAAAGAAAACTGCCTTGGCCTTTTGATAGGGCAGAAATCAGGCAGGCGGAGTAGACAGGATGGAATGCTGGGAGGAAGGGAAGTGTGGCAGACGCCATACTTCTCAGGCCCAGGATGGACACTGGTTAGACTCATGCCGGTAAGCCACATCCTCGTGGTGAATACAGATTATTAGAAATGGGCTGAATCAAGATGTGAGAGTTAGCCAATAAGAGGCTAGAACTAATGGGCCAGGCAGTAATTAAATGAATACAGTTTCTGTGTAATTATTTCGGGTATAAGTTAACCAGGCACCGGAAACTCAGCCCTCTCCTCCTTACTACACTCATGTTCATAGCAGCATTGTTTATTATAGCCAACATGTGGAAACAGTTCAAGTGTCCATCACTGGATGAATGTTAAAGGCGTGCATTTTAATATCTATGGACATATCTACAAGAACTTTTACTCAGCATGAGAGGGAGGAAGGACATTCTGACACATGCTAACATTTGAACCCCAAGGACATTAAAGAATATGCAGTAGATGCGTTAGAAGAAAGTTCACTGTGAACTTCGTGCTATTGAAATATGTACTTAAAGACGGCCAAGATTATAAATCTCATGTTATAGAAATTCTACCACAATGTAGAAATTTAAAAATAACGCATTAAGTACCCATAATAAAGGATCAGTCAAACAAACAAAAAGACATTTAAGGAGTATTCCAAGTTTTTAATATACAGTCTTTATATGAATCACAATTCAAATGACTGATACCTTCATGACACACACAGATGTTAGAGAATTACTGCTTCTCAGATGCAACGATGGTGGCGTGAGTTTTGGTGCCCTTTGAAAATATACTATTGAAGTACACATACATACACACACACACACACACACACACATTCACAGATGAAATGATGTTGAAGACATGCCTGGAAATAACCTAGCAGCAGAGAAAACAGTGGCATTGCAGATAAGATAGACAATATACTGGTGATTGTTGAAGCTGGCATGTGGACATGGGACTTGATTGTAAGCAGGATTTGGGTTTATTGTTACCATTATTGTTATTTGACTTTTGTTTGTTCTTGAATCTTCCCTTTAAGTCCTTGTTTAAAAATACTAAGTAGAGTTGAGACACATCAACAATTATTAAATCTATGTTTATGGTGGGCTAATTATAGTGTTCTATGTTTCTATGTTTACATAATAGTAACAGAGTTTTAAAAAGTCCCTCTATATCTATCTGACTTATCTGATAGTATCAGCAACTTCTCCTCTGCTCCTCCATTGTCCACAGGAAAGCATTAATCCCTTGTGTGACAAATGAAGGTGCCCAGTCCCTGCCTTTCTCTCTAGTTCTGTGCCCAGTGGTACTGTAAGGCTGAGAGAGGTTGATTGCTGAATGCATAGTGCTCGCCTTACCTCCTTAACTTTTCCCAGGCAGTGAAATGCCTCTTCCTTCTGGACAACAAGTAAACAAGCAAGCTTCTAAAAGTGTCCCCCATGCTCAAGTCTCATGCCTTCTCTCAGAGCCCTTCTCCTAATTCTTAGTCAGCGCATGTCTTGCCTTACTTAATCCATGCCATGTGATGCTGCTCCCTGAGAACGAACAGTCTATTCTCTGACAGGTGCATGCGTTGGCTTTTTGCGTACCTATTGCATCACTGGTCTTTCCTGACCCCTAACACTGTGGTCACAGAATGAATATGTAGTCAACATTCTGTAAATACACGAGCTTCTGCTATAAAGGTTTTGAGCAGCGTTACAAATAGGAAGAGAATCCAGAACAAGGGACAGTTTAGGTTTTCATACCTTAAATCCATAGAGGAAACCACCACTACAAAACCTTCAAGCTGGTTACAGAGTCACTAGAACTCAGCACACCAGCAGCTGCTCATCCAGGAGCACATGGGGAATCTTCAGCTGAGGCTAATGTCTGTTCTATAGATACAACAACCATACCAGAAGGCCCTTTGAAGAGCCTTGGGCATTGTAGAAGATGTCAAGTAGCGATGGGAGCCCTGACATGCTTCCTGATTCTTCCGTATCTTTCAGTGGGTATTTTACAAACAACCCTGCTTCTTTCTTTTTTATTTGCACTTTAAAATGAATTTATGAAAATAGTTTAAGGAGCAAGATAAGACTATAAGCCACGTGCCTCTTCCTCTCCCTTCCTGACCTCCGTGACTGCTGCTCTCACCATGATTCCCTGTGGGGTACCAGGACGTCCTGCCTACCATACCAAGCCAGTTCTTCTGCTGTTTTACAATGTTTCTGAATGCATCATACCCATATTTGTCTTTTGTTGAGATTTTTGTGGGAGGCACTATTTTTCAGTGCTTGCGTAGGAAAGATGGCTTTTCTCACACATAATCCCCACCTCAACAGCACACGGAAGGAAAATTGCTGGCCCTATCTCCTTTTTAGAGGGGGGTTTGGAGACCTCGTCATCTCTTTTACCTTTTCCTCCTCATTTTAACTGAGTTCTTCAGACCAACAGACTTGTGAGGGAGGGCATTGATGTCCACCTCATTCAGGAGAGAATTTCCAGGACTTTGAGATGCATTTTAAAGTCACCACAAATGACTTGAATGAGATCTCAGTGGTTTCCCAACAAATATTATTGTACTTCTTTCCTGTCTCACACCTCCTGTCTGGACTGATCCTTTGGGTAGAATGACTTTTGCCCTGTAATTTCTGTAAGATATCTCCTTTCAGTTATTATCTGTGGGACTTTCCCCTCTGTCTTCCATGGAGCCCCTTGCCTTTATTAGCATACTTTGTTTTTTTTTTTTTTAGAAGACTGTGTGCCCTGCTGGTGGTCAGAATGAAGAGGAGATAATGCTGTGAAAATAATAGCACCCACTTCCCAGTTGCTTTTAAGAGCACAGAGCTTTTTGAGCCCTTATCCTCAGTCCGTTCTTTTGGTCTGGTATAATTGAGGACTTTGCCCATCTCCTTGATGCCCTGACCTCCCACCTGGGTATGTATCCTTCTGCTGTGCTGGCCATAGTCTCAAAGTCCATACCTCCTGCCATTTGGAGAAGACTTGCAACTGATTTCTTTAATGACACCTTCTCCTATTTCCCCAATTCCTTCCAGAATCATATCAGAAGGACATTGGGTTCCTGGAGGGGTCCCCTAATTTTCTTCACTATTCTTGCTTTTCTATTTATCTTAATCGGCTGCATTAAGGGATTTCCATTCCCCTCAAGCTTCAATATACTTGACTCCATCTGTTACCATCTTATTGGTTTCTAAGTATCCTTTTGTTCTTTAAATGTTTTAACAGATTTTATATTCATTTATATGTGTGTATGTGTTCCTTTTATAACCCTGAAGCCATTAACAATAGGGTTTTTTAAAGTTTTATTTAAAATGGGTTGTTTCTGTTACTTCCAATAACTTTTTTTCTGTTTGTTTTAGCATCTGTCTTTTCTCAAGTCTCTGGAGTTTCTTGGCTATCCACTTATTTTAAAATTTAAAATTACGTTAATTTATTGTGGGTACTTGTATGTGTGTGCATGTATACACCTGCGCACATGTGCAGGGGTCGCCATGCTAGTGTGGGGGCTGGAAGACAACTTTTAGCAGTTAATCTCTCTTCCCTCCATCTGGGAACCCAGAAATAAGACGCAGATTGCCAGATTTAGCGGCAAACACATTTTTCCGCGGAGCCACCTTGAATGCTCCAGCTATCTCCTTATAGTGAATAAAATAAGAAATTAGGTGATGATGTATTTCAACAGAGATAAATATGAATTTCATATTTTGTCATTTTTATTAAAATCTTTTCATTTGGTCAGTCTAGTTAGAAGTTGTAAGTGACTCTTCGGACAAACTGCCTAGAGAATATAGGGAAAGCATGGTGGTGGGGGACAACAACAACAAAAGAGCCCCTGAGTTTCAACTTAATTCCCATTTACTCACTATCATGCCCCTCCTTCCAACTATTCCTGCCACTCTCCTTGGCTGGAAATACTTTCTAAACACATCTGAGGCTGAAATTCCCACCCTCAGCTCTCAGTTGAGCCGGGTGGTGACAAGTGACGATTTCTGAGGAAGATTCCTTTTCAATCGAAATGGCAGTCCAGCCCCACTGCTAGAAGCCAGATGCTGTTCATTCCTGAGCGGGTTTACAGACTCTGTGGTGTAATCACGTAGCTCATGGCTCCACTCTGGCCTGGGTTTCCGACTCCTCAGGTCTGCTGGGAAAATAAGCACCTGCTTGTCCCTGCAACATCCTCCAGACCGTGCTTCCTTTTCTTCTCTCCTTGTCTCTGGCTATTTCATGCCACTGGAAAAGCACCTTTTGATTTGATTTTTGTCATGACTGACTATACCCTTTCAAGCAACAGTTTTCTTTGGAAGTTTCTCTTTCAACAGCCGGTCATTGGCAGGTTATTTAGTCTATTTTGATTCTTTTTTCAGAGGAAGAGCAATCATTTATTAAGGCAGAGTTACCGGAAAGCATAGAGACCTCACTTATGGTCTGGCTCCAAGGGGGCAAGGACACAGGGAAGGAGAAAAGAAGGTCAATGTCAGATCTCAAATTGGGACAGGAGTACTGAGGCTCCAGAATTGAAGAAAACAATATTTTTAAACAGCTTCACCCTCTGCAAGGAGAAGTGGGCAACCGCTACCTGGGATGGGCATGTCAATGAGCCTGTGGAATCCTGCTAGTAAGGTCAGAGGCAAGCAGACTGAGAAGTTAAAATCAAATGTGACCCCATTAAAGTCTGTCATCCGAGCTTGCACATTAATCGAATAACAGTTGCTCCATCAAGGAGTCCTGAGCAGAGCTGGAAACCCAGCAAGAAGTTAGAGTTGTTTTGATTTTTAAGAGGAAACACATATGGATTTGATTTCATGCTCTGCCCTCTTTCTGAGTGCATTTAAGTGTCTTTGAAGAAGCCTGGACACACGGCGGCCCTGTGACTACGAGACAAGTTTCTCTCCCCACTCCATGCTACCCACTCCCTCCCTTCCTCACCTCTGCAAGCATCTGAGTGCTCAGCTGCTCCTTATCTACCGGCAGCTCTTCTGTGGCCTGAGGTGGGGGCTAGAACACATACATAGAATACACATATGCATGCCAGGGAAGACAAGTGGCCCCAACCTATGCCAGCTGTGGGGAAGCCCCCTTCTGTGCTGGCGAAGGCTTTCCAGGTGTGGCTGGTTTGGGGAGTAGTCCCCACACCCCTGTAACCAGCCCCTCACTTATGTTCTGTGAGGAAGCCCAATAAACTCATTGGTTCCCTGGAGTAAGTTTTAGTGGAATTGTGCCTCAGTTTGTCATTGTGACCTTAGGAAAAGGAGTAGACTGTGACTTACATCTTCATCTAGAAAGGAGAGAGAGGGGACAGGGAGAGGATGAAAGGGAATGTGGAACAGAGAAGAGGGGACAGGGAGAGAAGGGGAAGAGAGGACAGGGGACAGGGAGAGAAGGGGAGGAAAGGGGACATGGAGAGGAGGGGAGGAGAGGGGACAGGGAG